>JARJCP010000254.1:0-59565 GCA_029281795.1 Mycena crocata | reverse complement strand
GCGCGAGCTTCCGACGGAGCTCAACCGCCTCCTTCCCAACACATGCTGCATCTTTGTAACTGCCAAGATGGTGAAAGTCGATCCTAAGATTATGCAATGACCAGGCAAGGTCCTCGTTGACGGTGGCATCCGTCTGCGCAAGCTTGCGGCGAATGACAACCGCCTCCTTCACAAACCGTATGGCATCTTCATGGTTGCCAACGTGGCTGAAGTTACTTCCAACACTGTGCAAGGTCTGGGCAAGTTCTGCATTGCGAGCACTGTCCATCTGCGCAAGCTTGCGGCGGATTTCAACTGCCTCTTCTTCGACTTCTGCAGCGTCTTCGTGGAGATCAAGGCCACGAAAGTCCTTGCCAAGATTGAGCAAGCTCTGAGCAAGGTCTTGGTTGATGGAACTGTCCGTCTGCGTGAGGCTGCGACAGATTTCAACTGCCTCAATTTCGGCCTGTATGGCCTCTTTGTGGTTGCCGAGGCGGCGAAAGCTGCTCCCTAGATTGTGTAAGGAGTGTGCAAGGTCCGGGATCACAGCAGTGTCTGTCTGCACGAGCTTGCGACGGAGGTCAACAGCCTCCATGCCAACACGCACTGCATCTTGGTAGAAGCCGAGGTTGTAGAAGTCGATCTCAAGGCCGTGAATTGCCACCGCAAGATTCTTGTTCCCGACCGCATCTGGTAGCTTACGATGGATCTGAACTGCCTCCTCTGAAACACCTACGGCATTTTTGTGGAGGCGAAGGCAGCGAAAGCTGATGCCCAGGTCGTACAATGCCCAAGCAAGGTCCTCGCTGACAGTGGCATCAGTCTGTGCGAGCACACGACAGATTTTAACCGCCTCCTGGAGGACATCTACTGCCTCGTGGTAGCGGTCGAGGCTGTTGAAGTTGCCGCCCAAAACATGGAATGACCAGGCAAGATCCTGTCTGACTGTGTCATCGGTCTGTGCGAGCTTGCGACGGATGGTAACTGCCTCCTTGCCGACACTTACTGCGTCTTCGTAACGGCCAAGGTGGCGGAAATTGATGGCTAGATTGTTCAATGACCATGCCAGGTCTGGCTCCATTGCTATGTTGTCCTGCACAAGCTTGTCACGGATGGCAACCGCCTCCTCACCAACACATATTGCATCTTTGTGGCGGCCAATGCGACTCAAGTCAACACCGAGATTGTGCAAGGTTTGCGCAAGATTTGGTTCCATGGCAGGATCTGTCTTCGCGAGCTGGCACTGGATTTCAACAGCCTCTTCGTCGATATTTGCTGCATCTTTGTAACGGCAAACACCGCGGAAGTCGATGCCAAGATTACGCATGGACTGGGCAAGGTCTGGATTCATGGCGGTATCTATCTCCACAAGCTTATGCCGGATTTCAACAGCCTCTTCATCCACGGGTATTGCATCTTGGTGGCTGCCAACGCTGCTGAGGGTGACACCAAGATTGTGCAAAGATTGAGCGAGATACTTCATAGCGGCAGGATCCTTCTCTGCGAGCTCGCGACAAAATTTTACAACTTTCTCATCAGCTGCCCGCGCTTCCTCAGCACGGCTCAAAGCGATGAACGCAGAAGATTGGCTGTGGAGTGACAAGGCAAAAGCCGAAAGATCCAGCTTGACAGTGGGGTCTGTCTTCAAAAGCTCTTGATCAAGTTTTGTTGCTTCATAGTGTGCAGTCACTGCATCCTCTAGGTATCCGAGATGGCGCAGAATGATCCCGACGCGGTGTAGAGAAGTTGCCAGAGGATGATTAGGGTCTCCACCTGCAACAGGGCCTGAATGGAATTTAATGGCCTGCTGAATCTCTTCTAGAACATCAGGAGTCCCCTCGTACTCCGAATCTGGAGAGATCTTTTCAAGACAATTTTCCAAAATTTGCATTGCTGTCTCAGAGGCGCTCGACCGACGCGCTATATGCAAACATATTGTGTCTGCTTCCTTGCAGGTATTAAGGGCATTCACTACTTCCTTCCTCGCAATAAGAAGTAGAGCCCTACGTTCCAGCAATATGGCAAGATCTGCATTGAAAGTATCCTCTTGTTTGTCTCGCAACAACCGGAAGATGGTAATCACGTTCCCAATCTCCGTTATATCGTCTGTTGACGAATTATCCCGTATCCATGATAGGTAGGTGATGGCGAGTCGTCCAGAAAGGGCCATAAAAGCGAGACGTTGGATCAGATACGAGTCACGAGTCCACCCGTAGGTGTAATAGAAAGCCTTCGTCCCTGGCTGCAGCCAGGAGCCTAGGTTACCTTTGTGCGTGGCTGCAGCCAGGACCCTGGCTAGCCCTATTCAGGCCATTTTCCGCCCTATACCGGCGTTGCTCACCGACCGGCCATGCTTCCCGTCATTCCCACAAAGTCCTCTGAGTAAATATTATTAATATTATGTCCAGGTAATTAATGTAAAGATATAATAAAATATACCCCAATGAAAGACTCAACGCCCGCTTCCCAACAAGGCAATTCCTGCCTCTATCTTCCCGCTCAAAACCCGTCTACATGTCGTCCCCCCTGCTTCCCTGCTCCGTTTCCCACACCTCCGCCTGCACTGCCTCTGCCTCCCGTCCTTCAGTGAAAGCTGTGATGCTTTCCTCCAATGCGGCATCGTCCCGCAACGCTGCGCGAACTGCATCCTTTGCTGATGTACTCCATGTCGTTCGGAACCTTCGAGTCAACTCCCGATGAAGCGCTGCTTGCCGGGCAGCATATGCAACCAGCCCTGCTCGAAGCTCCCGTGATATTCCCCCCTGTCGCCTGCTTCGTCGAGCCTCCCACCACAGCGAACGCCAGCGCAAGAAACACAGCACGCGTTTCATCTCTTCGTGCAGCATCTCAACCTCCTCCTCCCACCTGTCCTTGCGTGCTAGCGCTTTGGACCACTCCACTCGCACAGCTATGTAATGCCCCTCAGTCATTGGTCTTTGAACTCGCCATGATTCACTCACAATCGTGTATTCCCTCCTTCTCCCCCGGCCCTCCTCCCGCCGTCCAAATCCAGGACAAATACTTGTCCTTCGATGACAACGCAGGGCCCTGGCGGCGGTGGCTCCTGGACCCAATGTTCCCCAGCTTCTGCCGAGCTCTCGCGTCCACCTCGCGCTCCTCGTCGAGCTGGATGTCCCGCACTTGCATATCCTTCCACTCTCCGCATGCATCCACCCCCTTCAGTGCGATCAAAGCCAGCCGGGCGCGCCGGTACTTCGCAGCAGCGGTCTCGACCCTTTCCCCAACGCGCTCAATCAGCGTGTATGCCCGGGTAGCCGCCTTCTGCCCGGCGACGTTCGTATCCCGGTACGTCAGCAGATGGCGCTTCGCATGCAGGCGATTGCGCACGTTGCTCAGCGCATCACGACACTGCCCCGCTCGGAGCTTTGCCTCCATCTCCGGCAGGCCCTTCCTGCACCCATCCACCCTCTCGTCATCCCGCAGAGCCGACGGCAACCACAATTTGACGTCTTCTGCCTTCGGCGGCTCCATCTCGGTGTCCCGAGCCTCCTCCTCTGCCTCTAGTTCGTGCACGGCCCCTGGCATGTAGATCTCCTGCAGTCTTCGGAATCCGCGCAGCTTCGAGAAGAAAGCGATGCACATCTCAGCGACCCGCTCCTTCTGGTCCGACGCGAGCAACACCCGACCCTTTATCTCATCCCGAATCCGCCGCCTACGAGTCACATCCCAATTAGTTCACTGAGATGATATACAAACCAAATGCTTACTGCGACTCTTCGAGCTGCAACCCCGCCACCAGGAAAGACGTTACACTTGATCCATGCAGTTTTTTCCCCCCATTTGCGGCGTCCTTGGCCTCATCCTCCGTCAGCGTGAGGCGTATCGCCGCCTCCGTTGGACCCCCTGTTCTCGTCCTGCATTAGTCATACGATTGTGTACACAGCTGGCGGTACGCACCGTCTCCATCATCCTCGACCTCGTAAGGATTAGGTTTCATGGGATCTTGCACCCACTCGTCTATTATTTTCTGCCACTTCTTTCTAGTCTTGTCATTAAGCCCCTCATCGATGTCCTCGAATGCCCCCCGCTGCCGGTCGCGTTCGTCGATGGCCAAGATAAGTTTTCGGGGCAGCGTCGTCTCTATGCAATCTCAGCACCAAGTCTCATGCCAATTAATAAACAGCTCACCTTGTCCGATGTTTTTCTCAAAGTTCATATGGTCAATCTTGTCCTCGATTGCATCATGCCGCGCCCCCGCCCCCATCTCTTTTGTCGCCCACGCCAGCGGGTTTAAACAGGACCACATCCGCTCTATACCCTCCCCATCCGTCCTCCCGACACCTAACTGGTACGATAGCGAATTCTGGACCTGGCATTTGCGAGCATGGGCAGCCGCATGCCAAACTGGCAGCCCAAACTGCACCAGCGTCTTCCCGAAATCTAGCTGTAGGTCTTGTGGCATTGCCTCCATTCGCGTCTTGAGATTGATCTTCCACTGACACGCAATATCGTACGATATTGCGAGATACATGGCCGTAATCCCGATGATTGATGAAAGTAGTATATAATCCATATTTGCGTACCTGTCAAAAGTTAGTTTCGTTCTCACATTCTCGTTGCTCTAAGACACAACTTACCTCTCCCCCTTTTGCAAATCACCCATCCCCTGCGGCCGCACCACCTCATGCCGTGCGCACACGACCCCACCGACTCCAGAGCACCGGAGCCCAGTCGTCAGTCGCGTGTCTTTCTGTAACAGCGCTGCGAAAGCAATACACGTGCTGACCTGTGTCCATGCCAGTCAGCTCTTTGCCCCCGGTCTGCAATCGCTGTTTTCACTTACGTCCTTTTCAGCCACGTAATCTACCAGGTGTGCCTTGTACGGAGGTTCCTCCACAAAAGTTCCCCACCCCGAGCCGAGCGGTGGATCTTCTCGTTCGTTCGCTCGCAGGCGACTCTTCATACGAAAATTTGCATCCATAGCTAAAAGCAACATATACAAGAACCTGAGGAAAGTGTATTAGCAACACTCTTTCCGGCATTTTGAATTCTGCACCAACCTGTATTCCGGCGCCACGTCACGCCAGTTCTCGGGAAGATTGATACCGTCGTGCGGGCAAGCCCAACACAGGACGGCCAACTCCCCATTAGAAGTCGCCCAAATACCTCCCGGTGATAAGCCGTGAATCTCTGCACGCATGAAATATTGCATTTTCAAAGTAATATTCACATCTCATATACCCACCAGACCAGAGTGCAAGGGTTAGTGCGAGCTCCGAGCAGCTAAACCAGTAGTAGATGTGTGCCTTCAAATGACTAGTGATGTTGATGTCTTATGGCGGTACCTCCACAATGGGGCCAAGATAAGGATTAGCAGAGCGAAGCTGAGGACGTTACATGGGACAGTATCTTATTGCGGGTACCTCCATAATGGGGCCAAGATGAGAACTGACCTGTCGAGACCAATCCCATTGAAACCAGAGCAGCATTCATAACGATGTTGAACTAAGCACTACAAAAGTCAAACCTACAATCAAGGAGTTAAAGAGATAAGGCATCTCTAGTCGGTTCTGTGCATAGAATCAGTTTGTCTGATAGTTCTCAGGGAGTCCGTTGATGATGTGGACTTGAATCCGAAGGGACTATGTTTCTAAGGGTCCTCATTTCTGAGATGCAACCTGAAAAGTCTGAATATGGGAATATCTTGACATGACAGGATCCTGACAGATCCTGTCTAGATAAGATCTGCACCTTATCTCGCCATGACAGACATAATTAAAAGGCACTGATCTGCATAGCTTCGTTTCCAAAGCGTCGGAAAGATGGTTTCAGTCTGACAGCTGGTCCAGCCTTGGTTCCGGATCTCCGGAACAGTGCTTGAAACATCAAAATATGTCTAGACTGCTCTAGACCCAAGAACTGGATTCATCCAGAACAATCTATGGAGTGCCCGGGGCCGCCCAGAGTGATGCCAAGAACAATATGAGTCAGATAGACACTATATGAGTCAGATAGGATCCGGATTTTAGCTTACTAATACACCTACAATGTAGTATAAGTAGGGACCATTTTGTACTGTTCTGGAGTCGCTCATCGCCCTCAGGCTGTGGCTGTGTCCCTCTCCTCGGTTGGAGTTGGATTTCAGTCATAGTTTGGGGCAGAGTTGTACTCCAGAGCTTATCCTGATAAGATATATATTTGTGATTGGATTGGACTAGTGTTCGTCTGAGAATCAAAGCTCTACAACAGAATGATAAGACGTGCTGCTCATTGTTCTACCATGATGCAATGGGTGTGGTGAGGAGGTAGCTTCAGAGTTCTCAAAGTAGTTGTCTCTCGGGGAGGTAGCTTTAAAGTTAGGAAGTGCTTGTCCCACCCACGATGGTGAGGAGCTAGCTTCATAGTTCTCAAAGTGCCTGTCTCTTGGGGAGGTAGCTTCATTAGAAGTGCTTGTCCCGCCCACCCAGGGTTTCATTATACCCTTGTGATAGTTTTGTTACTTTCTCAAACTGCGCTCGATGAGATTTCCGAGTATAATAGGACGAAAGTAACAGTAGTCTGAGAGGCACCCAAAACCTCTTGTTGATTTCTCAATCGGACGAAATGATAGTAGTCTAGGGGCACCCACAACCCCCATACCAATTAGTCGATCTATTCGAGGGCCGCGACTCCCTGCGTTCGCATTTTAGTCATTTTGAAGGCCTGACTAGCCAAGGGACATTGCACAATCCCAAAACTCTATTATCCAGCTAATGGCTGTAAAACATTACATTAATTGTTCATCTCTTGAACATTTCAATGTGAACCTAGACTGTTCGGAAGAGCCTTCTAGTACGACTTGCTTGACTGATATACATGGAAGATTTGCAACAAGGCTTCTACATTGTCTTGTGAAACCCCAAGAACTCGGGTTAGGTTAGTTGTGTTGGTTGTGTTGAGTTGAGTTGGTTAGTGTTGTAGGCTGTCCTGCATCATGACTGGTTCAGTTCGCATTTCCTGCATGATGAGCTTGCCTGCACATCACCGGGTCGTGACCTCGGCCAGCGTGCTTTAGGCGCATCAGCCAAGCCCACTGGCGTGACATCCGCCCAAACGCTTTGTAGCGGTCCTGTGCCTCGTCAGTACTGCACATATACCATACACGGAAGGCTCAATCTCACCGGGACGGCTTTGGCGTATGTCGCATTAGTGTTCCTTTCCAATGTCGTCACAAAGTCGTGGACGTTTATGTTTCCAACAACGTTGAGCAGCCGGAACAGTTCCAAGCTAGCCACCGTTGCACACGTCGCCGGATCCACCGTTGTCGCAGGGTACCACCTGTTGCACAGTAATTGCTCCAAATTCAAGCCCTGTCCAGCCTTGTCGCAGCCACAGTAGCGATACGGCACAGTAAAAATGTACTCCGTATCCATAACCACCATGGTACGTTCGGAGGGCATGGGACGTGGGCATGGGTGGCCTCCGTGACCGAGCTGATACGTGCATCCGATCGATTTGAGCGAAGACACTGCCCAGAAGCCACCTTTCCACTCCTGCTCGCACCCGTCAGTTTCGTCCGACCGTTAGAATTGCACACATCGTACCTGGATGCGATGGAGCGGAGTTAATGCATGTCGAGAAATCACACATTTGTGACACTGAACGAAAGCGCCACAGCCGTGGCAGCGAAAACGGCGAGACGTTGGCGTGTAGGTCTCCTCGCAGCAAGAGCATCTGTCCTCGTCCAACGCGTCTCCCAAGCCCTCCGCCCTGAGCAGCTCATCCAAAAAGCGATTTGCAAGAGGGCGCCAACCCTTCATTGTCGCGTCCTAAGGCAAATCAAGTCAGTGTCTTCCGTGATGTACACAAGCCACAGCACATACCGAGCTCTCATAGCGGTCCCTTTTGGCCCCGGTTGACGTGCCTTCTCCACCCTCCCGCTCATTTTCTTGCGGATCCTGTTTGTTCAGTGGGTCCCAGGCTCCGAACTCGTCCTTCAGATCGCAAGGACGCAGCCTGCGCTTTTTGATAGCCACATTCACCGCCTCCCGCGTCGAGCGTTTGCCATCCTGAGAAACACGGAAACCTAGATCCCCAGTTACTTCATCCTGTCGCGTCTCGTACTCGAATGAGGAATTCATTTGGAGTCTTGAAGGGCGGCACGAGGCGGAGAAGTGTGAGCCGTACATGATGTGGATGTGGTGGTGGGAGGAGCAAGAGCGGCAGATCCAGAGCGCCCTGGGGCCCGCCCGCTGACGCCCTCATGCGAGCCCGCCAAGTCCAAGTTGTTCCTTGTTTGCGCGTATCTCTGTGTCTCAACAGCACACTACACCGGTAACAACGGGCCGCAAAGCCATCTTTGAATATTCTAAGTACTTATGTACTACTGCACACGACAAAGCATTGTACACTAGGCGGCAGGTAATGTATTAATTGAGAGGAATCAACCTCGTCTTCTTCTTCTTTATGATAACATTGCCCTCTTCATCCGTGAACGCATAGGCTGCCGACCGCGTGTAAGCTGAGTGTTCCCCGTTGCGGCAGTCGCACTGAACATCCTGTGTGCCGTTCTCAAGGCTGATGATCTGTACATAAACGAATCAGATATAATAATGCGGGGGCAAAAGCAAAAGCGACTTACACGCAGCGAGTGGATTGGCCCGTCCTCGTCAAAACGATCACGCCGGTACCCCGGCCCCATCTGGGGTGCCGGCGCAGGCATCAGATTGGCCGCGGCCCACTCCTGCTCCGCCGTCTCGGCATCGTTCCTGATGCATACAATGAGAGTGAGCTCTGGCAAACAGCAAGGAAAAACATACGTTCCAAACAGTGCCCACCCAAACTCCAAACGCTCACAGTCGGTCCTAAATAACTCATCAAAATAAGAACGCTGGTTTACCTGCACTAGAGGCAACGACATACCGTGGCGGATCTGGCGTAGGCTGTTGGCTGACGGGGCTGCTTTGCCCGCAGTCTCGCTCACTGCCGTCTAGGCTCGACGCGGGCACAAACCCAACACCACTGGTATCCATATGTCAGCGACCAATTGCATTCCAGAAGAAGAAAAAGGCCACTCTTACCTCGGCCACCCGCTCGGGGGCAGCGAAAAGCACGGATACTGCGGGCACGAGGGGCAGCGCTCGTAGGCCTGGCCCAAGACATGAACGTGGTCCCGGGTGCCCTCCTCGGCTGCATTGGAGGGCGAGTCCGTTGACGCAGGAGGCTCAGGCATGGCAGCGCCCGTGGTGGGTGCATCAGACTCGTCTCGTCAGATGCATCCATGGGTAGCAGGTCGGGGAGTGGGTCGAGCGCGTCCTCGAGTGGTGGCAGGGGGGGATCTTGATCTTCATCCTCTGAGTCCCTGTGATATACTTTAGCGTCAAATGTTGAGCGACATTATGTCTGTAAACAACGTACGTGTGAGGGGCGGGACGACGGTTGACCTCGTGAATATTCTTGTACCACTGACAGGCCAGATTGTACTGGATGCCCGTCAGATGGTCGCCGTCTTGCACGAAGTTGGTGCGAAAACGCCGGAGAATGTTGTAGTGGTGCGTGCTACCACGAGTTAGCCTAAGGTCCGTGTGTCTGACGAGGAAACGTACTCGGGCAATCCAGTGATCGTCGTGGTGGTTGTGATGTTGTAGGAGAGGAGGGCAGTTGGAGCAGCAGAGGCGGGTTCGGGGTCGGCCGCACTCGACATTTTGCAGGTGGTAGTGGTAGGATACCAGAAGACTTCGCGCCGGGCGAAGGCTTTTATACTGTGGGCTTTGTTTGTTCCGTGCTTGGCTCCCTGTCGGCTAAGTGTTGCTAAGCGGTCTGTAGCCACACCCCTTCGATCTGTAGCCACAAGGTTATTCGCCCCACATCAAAACCGCTGATTTAATCACCTACCGTCTCAGAAAAAAAACCCGCCCTTGTGCAAAGCCCCCCCCCCCCTCCTCCTCCTCCTCCTCCTCCTCCCTCATGCCCACCACCACCCGAATCAATTCAGGGACCCCAGGGTTTGTCCACGCAACCCCAAGACCCCCACGTGTTATCAACCCGGCCAGAGTTCCTGTTTATATCGTCCCTGAGCCAGATTACGCACTGGAAACACATCTAAAATTCCCCTACAGCACACGCCTCTATGAGGAGTTCTCGCTGAGGGAACCACCGAAGCCGTTCCCCAGTGATCCTCTCCCCAGCGAACTACCCGTTCCTCCCGCGCCCGGGTACGCCCACGCCGCGGTACAGGCAGCTCCACGGGAACTTTCGGCGCACCAGAAAAAAGTTGAGACGGCAAGGTTGGCCACGGAGAGGAAGGAGAGATATGATACCATTGAAGCAGAGGCCTTGAGAACTCGGCGTGCAAGGCTTGCGCGTGTGCCTTCCAATCGTGCAAGAATCCGCGTCAAAGACGGGGGCATTTTCGACAACGCCCTTATCGAAGAACGCGACTGGGAACTCGGAGACCTGGTAGGAAACGAGTCGCGTTTCAATATGCGACTCGTCTCCTGGGGTGGCACGTAAGTTTGAGTCTCTGTCCATCATAGCCTGTCGGCCCTGTCTTACCTTTATCTTGTCCAGGGTGCCCCGTGCAATAGTTGCCCCCGACGGCACTGTTTTGGCGGTGCTCGGGGGGCGATCGCGTGAAGGGGATTGGACCAAAGAAGTCGTCGAGCCAGCCACGCGCCACTGCGAGATCGCTGCTCTCAGTGTGCCGGCGCTCAGCATCTCACAGACGCCAGATGGAACCCCCCCCAAACTGGAGACCAGCCCTAGTCTGACAGGTGGTATCGGAGCGACCTTCAATGAGAAACCGGTGCGTTTGTTGCGGTCTTGAACTTCTTGCGTCTCCTCACACCTTGGTTTTCATGTAGTTTCCGGCTACCTCGAGTAGAGTCCTGAACGCCGTGATTTTCTTCCAACTCATGGCGACAATGGCAATGAGACGTCTTGCGGGTTTTGGCAATTGTGAGTGTGGCTGTGATCGATGTTGTGCGCTGTTGATTAGTCCCGCCATAGCCCTCCTCGAGAACTACTGCTCGGCCGCATTTCACGTTCTCCAGCAGCAGAAACAGCAGATTCTCGAGCACAACCCGGACGCCCAGTTTCCCTCCGACGCGAGCGTCTTCCCTGCCGCCACCATCCAGTTCGGAGGTCCTCAAGCGCAAACCTGGACTGGTGGCATACCTGACCGCTACGAAACATTGTCCTGGAGCGCGCTCGCAGCACTAGGGAAATACAACTCGTTCCACGGAGGTCACATCGTCCTGTGGAACTTGGGACTTGTCGTATCCTTCCCTACGGGCTCCACCATCCTGCTTCCCCCCGCCCTCGTTCGATACTCATTCGTGAAAGTCCGCGCCGGTGAATACCGCTATTCAATTCTGCAGTGGGTCGGCAGCGGCATCGCACGCTGGATTCGCAACGGACGCTGTACCAATGTCGAGTTCGGACTGAGTTCGACCAGGGCCGAGCACGACGAGCGGGAAGAGGCTCGTAATCTGGCTCAGGAGAGTGCTCTCGATGTCTTCCCAATTGAATCCGAACTCCCATATACAGCTCTCCGCCTACCTTATCCTGGCCCCCCCGTCCTCGAATCACTTCCCGACCTCGAGGCTGAGGCTGAGGCCCAGAACCTAGGCAACACCTAATCACGCCCAGAGTGGGCCGCTTTCTTTCTTTGTTACGCTTTCCTTCCCATACTCCAAAATTATCCACATGCTGCTCAACGCTACAATACCCTTATGCTCTGTCTGTACGCTTCGCTCTCGTGTCCTTAGCTTTAGTCCTGGTCCGGACGAATGTCAATATATTTGCCGTATCACATCAACTCAAAACCAGTAACGACGACCCTCTCTAATGTACGGCTGCTGGCCCCGGGAGGGAACATAGTTCGGATGTCCCGTACGATTCAGCAGCGGACCCAGTCCGTCGTCTAACGCCACGTCGTACCACCTGGCGAGTGGGTCTGCCTCACGCTCACTGCCAGTACTGTCTTCCGAATCTTCGTCGTCCAACTCGTCGCCTCCGCTGTACTCGTCGTCGTCTTCAATCTCAGTAAGAGAACGAGGTGTCTGGGCTGCAGAAGACGATGCAACAGAGGATGTGGTGTACGATGTAGAAGCCCGTGATCTTGGTGCTGTAGTCACCTCGTGGGGTGGCTTTGCTTGCACCACTGACTTGTCCTCGCGGGAAGCTACCTTCTCGGCGAGCTTATGCACTTTTCTGGTGGGCGGCATGTTCCGCCTAAAGGAAAACCGCTCCAACATCAGCAATGCAACGGGGAGAACTGAAAGATCGAGAGACATACTCAAGGTATCTCCTGCGATATTCGCGAGCTTTGACTGTGTGCAGCAGTTGTATGGAACTTGGGGCGCTCTGCAACTCCTCCCGCCGTCTAAACAAACGCCCCCACAGTGAGTAAGGCGACGTATTGAGAGCCAGAAGACATACCTCCTCATTCTCTCGCGCGCTTTGGCATTGGTGGCTTCCTTGTTCCTAGAAGACTGTTACTGGACCACAGGGGCAGAAGAGGTAAGTAAAATGAAACCTCTGGCGATATTCGAAGGCGGCCTGAGCTCGTCTGTCGAGTATCTCTTCCTCGGTGGGTTTTTTTCTTACGGGCCATGCGAGCTGAACGGCAGAAGCACCACCACTTCTGGGTGGCAGTGCTCATTAGGCCGATGGAGTTCGTCATTGTGGAGTTTGTCAATTGGTTGCAACACGAAGTCAGTTACAAATGAGGTCAGAGAAACACCCCGATTGACGTTTACTTATTATGCTACATAATAAACTCGTTTCCGCAATGTATAGAGCTTAACTGGGAGCCGACACGACGAACATTATAATTTGAGGAGTTCGTCATAACGAGATGGAACCGTTCCCTTGCTGGCAACGTGCAAAGGTCAACAGAATAAACGCCCGCACGAACACCTGCTAATCCCATTTATACCCATAAATTAGAAGGGCCATAAGCATGCATGTGGCGCCTCTAATTAGAAGGCATACATGAGTTCCCCCCATGCTGCAGAATATGCTGCGGAATATGCTTCAAATATGCTGCACATATGCTGCAGCATATTGTGTCGGGGACTTGTAGCATTTTCTAAACCGTGTATTATATAATACACGGCACGCGCTTGCCGACGGCGGGCGGCGCGCCGTCCCAAAAAGGAAACCACTCAAAAAATACATTTAAATACAGTAAAATACAGAAGAAAAAAAAATTACATGGGCATCGCATCAAGAAAATGTCTGCAGAAATCGATGAAAAACGTCAACTATCCCCCACGAACACCAGGCGGGCCCGCTCCCCGCTTTCCCTTGACTACATTTGCACGGCCCTTCGACACAACGGTGGTCAGAGGTGGGGAGACATGCGGCGGAGATGGAGGCGGGGAGACATGCGGCGGAGATGGAGGCGGGGAGACATGCGGCGGAGATGGAGGCGGGGAGGGAGCGGGTGCACTCCTGTTCTTGGGGGGCAGAGGGCGTGGCTTCGGTCTCGTCGGCTTTGCCACGGGCTCCCTCACTTCGTCGTCCTCGCCGGTGCGCTTCGGCTTCTTTCCCTTGGTGCGCTTCTGCTTCTTGAGCGGCGGTGGCAGGGTGTGACCATCCTCGTCGTTGGCTTTGACACGTTTGCGCTTGGACTTTTCCTTCGATGCCTTTGGCTTGCTCGAACGCTCGTCCACCTTCAGCCTCTTGCGTGGGCCATCTGCGTGGGCCTCCCCTCGTGCCCGTTTCTTCCCTGCCCCACCCTCCCCACCCTCCTTCCTCCGCTGCTCGATCAGGGAGAGGAGATGCTCACGCTTCTCCTCGCGCGTCATCTCTGCTACAGGCTTCCTCGACTCGTCGTCGCTCTCATCGTCCTCCCCCGCTGCGACAGGGTCCTCCCACACGTCCACCCATCCCTCCTCTTCACTCTCCTCCTCCTCGCTCTCCTCCTCGCTCTCCCTCGCTGCCTTTGCCCCAGCTTTCTTCGGCTTTGCGGCCCGTCTCCCTGACCTCTCCTTCACAGATTTGGAGGTGGCTTTCGACGCGGATTTGGAGGCCATTTTCGAGGCGGATTTCGAGGCGGATTTCGAGGCAGATTTGGAGGCGGATTTGGAGGTGGAGGTGGAGGTGGATTTGGATGGCGCCAACTTCGACTTGGAGCCCTTCTTCGATTTCGACACGTCCTGCGCCTTCGCCTGAACCCTCTCCGCCCACTCCTCCAGGTGCTCCTTCTTTTCCTCCGCGCTGAGCTCGCTCTGCCATTTGCAGGTCCCGGCCTTGAGCGCGTCGCGAAGCTTTCGAAGTGGCCCGATGGCGGATTGCAATGACATGCGCTTGAATTCGACGCCTTCGGGCCAGCCAATCAGGGCGACGTTCTTCCCATGGACAAGGGACTGGATGTAATTGTCGAAGTTCATGGCGATTTTGGTGACACCGAGTTCGGACACTAGAAAAAAAGTAAGCACACAAATCAAAGTTGATGGAAACTCGGACAACTTACTGAGATTACTCTTGATAATCCGTGTGCATTCCTTCTGCATCGGGATGAGGCCGTCGCCGTTGATGATCTCTAGCACAAAAACACAAACAATTAGTGTCCTGTACATGAATGGCAAGGATAGGCTTACTCCGCTCCCGCGTCACGCTCCACAGCTCGAATGCACTCGCGACATCCGCGGGGTCCCTCTTCAAGATTTCAGGAAAAAAGTCCAGGGCGCCCCACGATTGGATCGTCGTCGGGACAATGAGGTCGTGCAGATGGCCCCGCGTAAACATGGCGAAACCGATCATACCGCAGCGCTCCGCGAGCGCCATGATCTGCAATGTTTTTTGTCAGTGCGTGCCATCCAGACCGGAAAGTTGAGCCAACAAAAGACAGAACTCACCTCTCGCGCCAACCGCCGCAATGTTGCCTTTGCATCCGCCTGTGCCGCCTTGTTGTTGGCACGCGTCCCATTGTACTTCAGCTGCACCTTGTCCCTTGCCTCCGTCATCATCTCCTCCTCCTCCTCCTCGGTGAATTTCGTGAGCATTTCTGGGTCGCGTTTGACCATGGCCTTGACCTGGGTCATCTTCAGGCGCTCGCCCAGAGGCAGGTCTACCCGATATCGTTTAGCATCCCCACAGCGAACGTCCCAAGAAAAACAACTTGCCCGCGTTCAACTCCGCCATTATGTGCGCGATCTTCGCGTTGTACAAGCTAGGTGCGCGACACGACTTGAATGTAGAGGGGTTGATCATCCGTCGCAGGACCTCCCGCACTTTAATGCTGTGCTTCTCGGCCAGCTCGCTTGCGCGTTGGTAGCGCTCTGCGGCCCACACCTTCAGGTCTTTATTGAGACCGTCCATACGGTTGCTGTGAAGGGCCTTTCGCTTTGTCGCAGACGCGCGCACATTCTTGCCAGCGGCAACTTGGCGGTGTTTTCGCACGGGGATGACGGGCCTGCTGCGATTGCGGCTGCGATGAGACGTGTTGCCGAGTCCCGGAAGCTGCACGGCTTCATCCTCCCAGTCACTGTTGCCATCGTCCACAGCGAAAGTGACGCGTCCATTCGAGTCTGGAGGTGGCGTCACACTGGGAGAGGGCGACCTTGATCCGTCCGACATGCTACTGTTGGTGAAAGTCGCTGCAGAAGCTACGCAGATGGGTGGGGCAGAGGGAAAACGAGGGGGTGAAGGAAAATGGGGAGGTGATGGTTTGTTTGTCCCAAGTACCACGTGCCGTCCAGAGAGTGAACGATTCATGATGAGTGCGGGACCATGCACGCCCGAGAGCGAGGAAAAAAAAGCCAGCGTGAACGCGAGAGAGAGAAACATCAGGTGCTGAGAAAAAATCAGTGGTGAGAAAAATTGAGAGGGCCGCGGAGAAGACATAACGGCAGTATTTAAACATAGAATAGAAGATAGAACAATGAACACGGCATTTGATCTGATCTTGCAGGCGTGGTAAATGGATAGAAATAGCACAACCTCTCATACCTAGATGGTAGAGCGGTTGTGCATGTCCTGCGAGTTCCTGCTCGCGGGGCCTGGACAACTGCTCTATCATCTGATATTTTGTTCGAGACCCCGTACGCTCCTTTTTTAAATACATTTTTTGGTCTAGTTCTTACTTTTTTTACCAACTCAAATCAATATCTTCTTGGCCAAAAAAAATCATTCAACTAACAACTACATCGGCGCGCGGCGCAGACGAACAACAAGAAACACAACTAGGACACGACAATACAGCAGTTACTAAATAAAAACCCTCCCAGGTGAGATCAGAGCGCGTCCCTTCCCCCTGACATGTATTCCTCCACCGCCTCTAAATCCACCACCCGCACGGCTCCTGTCACACCCATCTCACGCACAGCTGTCGACCTGGGACGTATAAGCCAGGAGTTTCCCCCCCCAAAAAAAGAAACACTTACGCATCAGTGTACAAACGGCGAGTGGCGTCGTTGAAGAGGAGTCGCGCTGAAACCGACTCGGTCACATGGGAGGAAGAGGACCCGGCAGCAGCAGGTGTATTGTGGCGCATCTTCGTGTATCTGCCAAATGTGTTGGGCCCCAGATGGATCGTGGCGGCGCCGGTAGGATGATCTGCACGCGGGCGGCTGGGTGCGGAGGCAGGGGGAGCGGAGGGACGGGCGGATGCAGCGGGAATGACAGGTGTGCCACGGCGTGCACTCCCGGGCACACTGTGCAGCGGTGACATCTTGCCTCTGGGTGACGTCGCCTGCTGGCGTGGGTGTGGCGTCGTCGATGCGGGGAGAGCTGCGGAACGTGGGCCAGGACGAGGAGCTGCGGAACGTGGGCCAGGACGAGGACCTGAGACGGAGTCGCCGAGATTGAGGAAGGGGTGGGTGGACGTGCTCGACGCCGCCGAAAGCGATGACACCGAGCTAACCGTGGGGGAGATGTCGGTCGGCAGGGCAGCAGTGGGGGCGGCAGTGGCGGAACGCGATGCTGCTGCTGCTACGCGTGCGGGCGACCGTGGGGTGTGGCCACCTCGCGCACGTTTGGGCGCCCCTCCGCGTGGTGGCACAGACACTGAGTGTTTGCGCCGAGCCGCGTGGCTGTAGTCCTCGGGCTGCGTCATCGCGAGCTCGTCCTCCTCGTCATCGTCTCCGTCGGCCCAGAGGGGGAGGCGCTTGATGGGGCTCGGCGTGCTGACCTCGCGCTTGAGCTCCTCCCGCTTCACGGAGAGGTGCTCGTGCTTGAGGGATGTCTCCCGCTTCACGGGTGTCTCACGCTTGACTGACTTCTCCTTTTTGACAGTGGGTTTCATGCTGGCGGGCTTCCCAGAGATGGCGCGTTTCGTCGGCGAGCCGGAAATAGCGTGTTTTGCAGGCGAGCCAGAGGTGGCGCGTGTTGCAGGCGAGCGGCTGCGGGAGAGCATGTCGGGCTCGTCGTGCTCCACGCCCGCTTCCGATTCGCTGTCGGGCACAACCTCGTTGTCTTCAACAGCGAGGCGGCGGCATTCGGGGTGGTTTGCGCGGCAATCCCGGGCCCACGCCTCCTCAGCCTTGTGTCTCACGTAGAAGACGTCGACGTCGTCCTCGTGCTCGGCCTGCGCATCTGCATCGCACCTGGAATACATGTCAGGCAAGTTTTTTTTTTGGGGGGGAGTGATTCACTCACCGTTTCGAAAACAATCCAATCCCAGGGACAATATACCAGTGCTTACGGGGGTTGGTGTCGTGCTCGCGGTCGTCGATGTAGTTGGGGTTCTCAAAGAATTCGGGCGTGCAGCCCATCGAAGGGTTACAGAGTAATGGACGACCTTGTTTGCATGTGTTTCATTGGCAAGTCAACGGCCTCCTGCTCTGATTTCGCGGCAAGCCATGGGCGCCAAACTCAAATTGCGGGCGCCAAAGCCAAATTTCAATCATAGAATTCAAAATTTTGTCCTCCAAAATGGATGTTCAAACTATGTTCAACCTACGCGTTCAACTATTCGACTCAGGTGCAATCTGTGTCAGAATTCAAGCCTCAGCCGCTTTCTTTGACTTCTTCAAGCGCTTCTTTTGCTTTAATTCCTTCGCGCGCTGTGCCTCAGCGTACTTCTCCAAAACTTCTTTGTCGAAACGGAAACCGGGGAGATGCTTTTTGCCCTGAATCTTGTATTGCGGCAGATAAAGGTCGAAGAACGCGTCGTCCCCAAATTTATCACGGAAATTCCTTCGTGCAACGATTGTAAGCTTCCTCTAGGGGTGATACACCGTTCAGACTCACCTGCGACGTAGGCTGACAAAGTCTCAGTGCCCACCAGATGTTCACAGATGTCCACAGCAAGGATTGCTCACCATTCCCGGTTGTCTGCATCTCCTTCACGACGTTTCAGACGGACGGCATGGGCTTCCTCACATGAACGGTTTTGTCGCAGCCTGGGGTAGTTTTCGTATGTGTAGCTAGACTTGTCAATGGCGCACCGACCTGTTCATTCGCTCTCTTGCTGTGGCGCGTGTCTCTTCAAGCTTCCTGCGGGCCGGTAAGTTCACGAACGAGAAGATTGATCTGGAAAGAAAACGGCGTCCAGAAGCTCAGTTTACCTTGCGCGGTACCGACTTTGAGCTTCGGCGTGGAGCAGGCGCTTGAGTTTGTCCCCAGTGGGCGGAACATAGTAAAAGCCAGACGTTTCCGAAGTGGACATGGGAATGTGGAGGCAAAAGGCAAGGATACATACGATCATCCATGCCAAATCAAGCCCTTTTTCGAAAACTTTAGCGCGTTCGTGATGCTTTTCAGATTATATTTTATTTCTTTTCCTGGGGATAGTCATGGGACACAAATTAAATTTTATCGAGTACATACAGTCCCTCCGATGAATTGAAAAAAATCCCCCTCCAATGCGATACCCAGGGCGTGTTCAATAAAAATATTGACAAGAACCTCGGGGCGCGTTTGTGGAATCGGCTCTGTCGGCCGAACTGGCCCAGGCCATTTCTTGCAGTCTTTCTACGCCTCAATAAAATGCTCAAAAATACGAAACAAATGTAAATGTTTTGCAAAGGGTGAGGGGAGGCACAAGGTCGTCTAGAGATCATCAACTACACTAAACATATTGATCCCTTCCTCCCAACGAGTCTCTCTCTCTGCCTCACGGGCTGCCATCTCCGCTGCCGAGGCCTCCATCTCGAATATCTCATCAGTCTTGAAGCCATTGCGGACCCAGCGGAAGAGGCCGCCCGCGGTGTACTGCGTGAACGACTGGCGGTGCTTGTGAGCGCGTATCGGGACGTTGGAATGTCGGATGAGGGCGGAGGGGAGCAGAATGGTGGCACCAGGGGGGAAGCGGATCACCAGCCGGAGGTCCCAGAGGATCAGATGCCCTCCGAGATCGGCGTCGAACCAACCGAGCGCTGTGATGGCGCACCAGCCCCACGCGAGGTTGGCGAAATCGAGGTGGGGTGCGGTGATCGTCCGAGGTCCAAAGTTAAAGGTGCAAGCAGCGAACACGCTGCCTGCAAAATTCCGCCGCATGGATGGTTTCCATGCGGACAGCAGGGCCATCTGTGCTTGGTAGAAAGCAAAGAGCAGGGGCGCCCACATTGCGAAGAGAACTAGGTGAATGGTCAAGGAGGGAGGGGTGGGTGAGGGGACGAGTACGTACTCATAGCAAACTGGGCAAGCCGTTTGAAGTAATCGTGCGCAAGGAGCTCATTCGTGACCTGGGTATTTGCGACGCTGTTTTGCAACTCCCCAGGCTCCTGTATGAGAGCATGAGCACGAGAACAGGGATGATAAAATAAGTGACTTACCGTTTGTCCACCGCCATGCGACCACCCGCGCGCCAATGCTGCGAATGATTCTTGTGCGCGTCGGTGATGCAAGCGCTCATCGGAGAGGCGGAGCTGGGAGAGCCGGTCTCGAAGAAGCTTGGACGCGCCGTCGGTCACGGCTTTCCATCCCAGCACGTCGCGCGGCATACCGCCGAGGACCGCGATAACGCGACGCTTGTTATCGAGGATGGGTATGGTGAGCCTGAAGCGTAATTAGGAACAATAGTATGATTGTAACAAAGCACTTACTCGCCCAGCCAGTCTATGTACATAAACCCCTCCGTGCCGCTAAGTGCATCGACCTCCTGTTGGGTGTAGGACTTGGTTCCGAGCCCAGTACTGAGATCGTGGGGTGGCGCGGGCTCTGTGTATTCGAACTCGGCCTCCCCCGCAGAACGGCTGCCTACCCAGGCTGGCTTGGAGTGGGGCAGTGCGGTGGCGTCAATGTCGAGCTCGAGTGCGGAAGCCTTGGCCGCCTCGACGCGTTTGTGATTGACGGTCTTGAGGATGGGGTTGTCCGACGCTGCACGGACGGCGTCTCGTTTCTTGTCACGTCGCACTCGCGATTTGGCCCTGTTCCGGGCGGCGGCGGAAAGGGAAGTAGCTGGTGCTGCCGGTGGCAGGGGATGAAGTGGCGCGGGCTGAGGAGGTGGTGGGGGAGGAGGAGATGGAGGCGGCAGGGAGTGGAAGGGGATGATATCCTCCTCCTCTTGCTCCGCGTTGGGGCCATCTTGCTCACTGAGCCGCTGCCACAGGCATTCGCCGACATCAAAGTCGACGGCGGGGGCGATAGCACGACCTAGGGCCAGGTCAAATGCTGAGAACTCCTTGCCTGAGCGCAGGGTGCGCCGTGGAAGGGCTGGAGCTAGAAATAAAATTTGTGAGTGGTTTTTTTTTTGGGGTGGCAAAGGAAAGAAGAAGAAAAGTTTGAAGGCCAACGCAAAGTCTCGAGTTCCAAGGTCGGATCCCTTGTCTGGCGGTTTATGGCTGAGGCACAGGGGAGCTCTCCGAGTTCCAAGGTCGGATCTCTTCAAGCGAGTGTGAAGGGGGCGAGGTGGTGGCAAAAACAGAAATGACAGTCTGGACGCTTACCTGGCATCTGGGGTGCGTGCTTGTGAGAAGACGGGCTGAACCCGTGAATGAGTGGGTGGAAAGGAAGGAGTGGAAGGGGTTGAGCAATGGAGTTGGAGACTCGAGAGAAAGAGGTTTTGCTGGCGCTGACGCTCACGTGGTGTTACATGTCGCGTCGAGTCACAGAGTGACTCCAGTGACTTTTGCAGGCAGACCAAACCGTAGTACGGTAAGACGTCTACGGCATGTCGCATCGACAACGCAGTGGTATTGCTCGCTCTGGCGGCTCGAACTCAAAGAAGATGTCGTTCGTCGGGAGCGAAAGACCGACGGCGCTACACGCGGGGCCATCACAACTCAAGGACCAAACATTGGGCAGGCGAGGGGTCGAAGATTACCGCCGCAAAGCAGAGAAGAAATTGAGGAATCGCTTGGAAAGTAAGTTTTTTTTTGATGTGCTGGAAACTGAGCTGAACTGGTTGAGTGTAGCGTTGGAAGTCGATGATCTTGCAGAATTGCAGGATATTCAAAACGTTGCAGCAGACGATAACTTTGACGGCGGTGCGGTGCGCCCTGCAGTCATCAACATGGCAGACGTTTTGCAGGGCCGGACTCGAATCGATCTTAGCCATGCTGGGGGAGAGTTCGCTTTGGAGGCTGGCATCGAACAGGATTCGGGGGACGACGATGAGGAGGAGCAGAAACGGTGAGTTTTCCCCACTTATTTGCTGGTGATTTTTGAGCTGAATCAATACTCAGTAAAGCTGAGGATTGGAGGACACGGCGCGATCGTACAGAGTCGCGCACCCGTGACTTTCTGAGTCAAATGCCTGAGATGGTGTCAGCATATCTCCGTTACTGTGCGGAGTCTGAGATGCCTGCTCGGCCACAGGACGGGGCGAGACGTGGGACAACGGAGGAGGAGATATACGAGGTTGATATAGTCGACATGTTCAGTGCGTTTTTTCCGCTTGTATCATTCGGATGGATTGAGAGACTGACAACAACTTATTTCATAAGATACTGCTGCAATTAGAGTCAAACTCGATCCTACTGCCGTCGGCGTCGCTCCAGCACTGATCCTCGAGGGGCTGATGCCCTGTGCGCCATGGAAACCCAGCGTTGCCGTGAAGATTCGGGTCCTCGATGCATATCGGGTGATGCACGTCCGTTGCCCGCAGCTGGCGGTTCAGGCGTATGTAAAGGCTTTATGCGATCTTCATGGGGTATGTTTGTGTTTTTTTTGGGTGCATACAAATCTCTGACCGTACAAAAGGTGCCGCACAAACCCTACCTGTGTCAGCAATTCTCAATTGCTTATGATCTCTACCTGGATCTGCGGCGACGCGTCGATGAGCGCGTGATGAAGGCATTGGGACGGGATTCCGCGTGGCGTATGAAGCATGTGTGCCCAGCATGCACATATAAGCTGGTGGGCGAGGACAAGCTGATCTTCGACATGCTCACCACCATGGACGGGAATGACTCCTTGAAGCGGGTCCTCCGGCGTGAGAAGACAACGATGGCGGAGGACGAATGCGGGGAACCAGTTTTGGGAAGGTCGAAGGAACAGGTCGATAATCGCGATGCGGGCGATGGGTATTTCTTGTCGCGTGAGAAGGTGGAGAGGTGGGCAAAGAGCCGCTTGGCCGATGTGCTGCCCATGCAGGCGGGGAATTCCGTGAGCATGTTCCCCCAACTTGACGTGTTTGGGATGAGATGCTGATGGAGAGTAGGCGGATGGCGAGAATCCTTGTGCGGACAGGTGGAAAAATATGATTAACGACGTCACGTCAAAAATGTGGGGGATTTTCGATGAGACGGGGATCTTCTTGGCACTGTGTCGTCACGGCTTTGTCCTGGTGCTGGCCGATATGATACGGAGCGGGGAGTTGTGAGTGCACCACTTTGGAATAGCTTATTTATTAACCATATACCTTTGTACAGAGCTAAATATCCCCTCGCCGTAGTCGAGGAGCTCCTCGCCGCTTTCGGGATGAACATCGGGGCCGGCTACGATGTCGGGTGCCACTTCCAGGCCACAGTGGCCAATAGCGAGCTGGGTGAGGAGGCAAGAGACAAGAACCTCAAGTGCCTCGTGGGTTCTTTCCACGGGCATGCCCACAACCGGCTCTGCCAGCTTCAGTTCCTCGCCACCTACGTGGAAGGAATGGGCCTCGAGGATCTCGAGGGCTGTGAGCGGTTTTTCTCCCGCTCAAATGGGCTCGCGAGGTCTTGCCGCTACGCCAGTAGATTCCACCGGCAGCAAGAAATTACCACCTACGTGAAGCATTTTGACTCCTTCGAAACGTATGCAAATCTCAGTGAGTTTGCCATTCTGCTTCTTGTTCCAAGACGCTGACTTCCACTGCAGGCAAGTTCCTGGTGTCCAACTATAGGCAAGCGCTGTCCATTCTCAAGACGGAGCCAGCGCTAGCAAAGTGGATGAGTCAGGAGGGTGTTCAGAGCACGGAGGAGTTCCATAGGTGGTTGGAGGAGGAGCGGGAGTACCTTGTTGGTCTCAAAGTCGCTGCAAAGACAAACGTGGAGTCGATGGAGATGGAATATGTGCAGAAGTTGGTGAACCTGAGTGCGAGCCAGTGAGTATTTGCCTCTGTGGTGTTTGCTGGTGCTAATCTTTCCGTAGGGCCAAGTACAACACCCTTGCCGCGGAGGCAAGAAGAGCGACGGGAGACAATGCTCCGTATGCTCCTGGAGTGTCAAAGGCTGTTGTGGCGAAGCGCCATGCCAAGGAGAAGCTCGAGAGAGATATTGCCAGTGTAGAGGACCTCGAAGAGCATCTAATCATCCCTGTTCGCTGGACAACAACGTCTCCCAAGTGGCTGGAGACTACGGTGGCGATAAAGAAGCGCAAGTACCAGCTCGCGCTCGATGCGCTGGAGCTTCTTATCGTTGAGCGCATCTTTGAACTCACCAAAATGAATCAATCACAAACCGGTGAGTGGTTTTCTCTTTCTGTATTGACTATGGATTAATAACCGACTCATATTCTAGGCTATAAGATGCGAAAGCACATCGCAAAGGCGTTGCAAGCCCGGTCGAAGGCAGTCAGAAATGCTATCGACCGTTACAACACCGCTGCAATTATGCTGGATCCCCCGATGCCCCTGCTTTCATGGGATCAAGTAGTCGAGTACGCCTTTTTGGCTGATTTTGACATTCTCCGGGATACTCGGGCGGAGGTTCAGGCCCGCCCTTGGACCCGCCCAGCCTACCGCTTGGCTATGGACCGATACTTCAAGATCTTGCGTGCCCGAGAGGAGATCAAGCGGCTAAACGTGGAGATTCCACGAGTTATCACATGGATTCGCGATGAAGATCGCTTTCTTCGACGGAGGGAAGCGGAGATGAGGGAAACGGCGGGGAAGACCGAGGAGAAGGTCCTCCTGGACATCCAGATGGCTGTGCAAGTGCAGCTATATCGCGAGCGCCGCGGGCGCTTCAACGAGCGGCACATGCAGAGGTTCTGGAAACTGGGTGGGACTCCCGGCTTTACAGGCTCTCTGAGGCCAGGGATGTCAGTGGAGCGGCAGGCGGGTCAGAGGCAACATGCAGCGGAGAGACGGGCCACAGCCCAGGCTGCTCGTGAGGGTCGTGAGGATTCCTCGGAGGATGGGATGGATGTTGACGAGGTGATGGTGGTAGATGCTGCGCAGCACGGTTGGAGCGCTCAAGGGGAGGCAGATGATGAATGGGAGGAAGACTATGAAGAGGTGTTGCCACCCAGGCCGCTGGCGCCGGGGGAGGACTCAGATGAGGAGGGTGATCAAGCTAAGGAGGAGGGGCTGTCGGCAATGGTGTGCCGCATCTCCCTGTTGGCAATTGATGGCGAGAACGCACAGAGCGGGGACGAGGCCTGATTTCCCCCTTTGCCCCATGTAATTTTTTTTTCTTCTGTATTTTACTGTATTTAAATGTATTTTTTGAGTGGTTTCCTTTTTGGGACGGCGCGCCGCCCGCCGTCGGCAAGCGCGTGCCGTGTATTATATAATACACGGTTTAGAAAATGCTACAAGTCCCCGACACAATATGCTGCAGCATATGTGCAGCATATTTGAAGCATATTCCGCAGCATATTCTGCAGCATGGGGGGAACTCATGTATGCCTTCTAATTAGAGGCGCCACATGCATGCTTATGGCCCTTCTAATTTATGGGTATAAATGGGATTAGCAGGTGCGCACGAATTGAATGCCTCATGAAGTGGAAATGGCCAGATAATGAGCATTCAATGGAACCCCTGGGGGACGAATCAAGTTAACGCTGGTCGTATTGCAAGTGTACACAGCAGAAGACTGTATGAATGTCGGAGTTCGTCATCTTTTGCTATGTACGACTCAGGTAATTTTTTTTACAGGTGATTGTTTTTAAAAAAGGGAAGATAGACACACCCTGCAGGTTTGCAACAGGTCTCTGAGCAGTCTCACCTTATATTCCGAGCCCAGCCAGTAGAACATCACACACATTAGGGAGTTCGTCATCTTTCGGAAGATGTGGGTCAGTTTCTTTTGGTTTTTCAGCGGATTGTTTTGTAATGAGGGAAGCTGGACTGATACCGCAAATTTCGCAAGTCATATTTGAGGACAACTGATTCTTTTACGGTGTGGAAAGCATCGGCGACGTCGTTTGTGACGATAGTCACATGAGTGACATTAGCCAGGACTTCAAACTTGCGAACTTCGCGAGGATTTCAGTCATGCCGCAGAGGATGAGAGAGAGAGAGAAACCGATTGAATTCAATATACGACGAAACCACACTAGCTCGGGTGCAATCGCTATCTATGTAGATAGATAATGCGGTCAAATGGCCCGCATACGTGGAATACACCGCACCCAGCGACCGTCTAAAGCCTGAGTATAGGCGGCCTCGGCGGCCTCACGAGTGGGGAACGAGGCGACGAGGTTGCCGCGGACCCCTGAGCTGTTTAAGCTACACTCTAGATAGGAGCGGTAGACTCCGGGGACGACGCCACGGCAGACGACGTACCACAGCTGCGAGGGGTAGGCTGAATTGAGTGGGTTGTCCTCATAGGAGGATGGAACGGGGAGGGGAGTCATGCTGGTGCCTGCAGGCACATTCGAGTCGGACGTCCAACCGCGCGCGCGTGCATATGCGAGGGCGGCCTCGGCGGCGGCAACGGTGGGGAAGCCGCTGTATATGGCAAGTCCGTGCCCCGTGATATTGCGCTGTACATCCGCCCAGTTCTCAAATACCCCAGATTCCCCACCAAAGAAGATTCCAAAGGCACAAGCAGGCGGTTTTTTGTATTTGGGCCCGTTAGACGATCCGGCACCACACACGCTGCTTCCAGGGACGCCTTGCGTGAGGGATTCCGCTTCAAACCAAGTGACAACTTGGGTGGTATTCCCAGCTGAGAAGACATCGTAGTGGGAGTGGCGAGAAGCTGAGGCCGGGGTGGATGGAGTCGATTTGACAGCGTGGGCCTTAACGCGGGCCTTGACTGGAGTGGTGGGCGGTTCGGGTGAGGAGGGCGGCGGGGTAGGCGATCGAGAATGTGTTCGGAGCGCTTCTACTCAAGTCATGTGTCTCAGAGGTTTTGTTTGGGCACAATATTGAAAACTCACCGGCCAAAGTCGTTGCATCGAAATTGCGGATGAGGAAGTCGATGCCGTCGTCCTCACTCTCGGGCTGCGCCTGAGTGAGGCGTTGCGCGGCAGTCATGACTTTGAGCAAGACGGGCGGGTAGTTGGCTGACAAGCTGTCGCAAGCCCATTGAATCCACGACCTGCTCGAGCTCTTCTTGAGTGAGGTGCGCGGTGAGTCCATCTAGTTCTGCCGCGGAAAGCCGCTCTGGATGATTCTTGGGATCCATGATAGCGGATACTTCTGCGGCAGTGAGGCGGGCGTCGGCGGGCATGGTTGATGGGTGGCAGGTGGGGGGGAAGTGAAGATGGGAGAGAATATCGGGGGATAATCAATTGGTTTGCGGGGGGATCAGTGTGAAAAGATGCGGGATTGGGTGGATCGCCAAGGGGAAAAGAAGGTGAGATGTTGGTGAGATGTGAGAAAGATGAAGCAGGTTTGAAGCAGGTGATGAATCGGGTGCGGGCACGGGAAGGGCAGCAAAGTTAAAAGACTGCGATTTTGCCCGAGCATAGCTCTGTAATTGAAAGAGTTTGGCAGGGGCAGAAAATGGGTGGGATGGGCAGCGCCGCAGCGGCGGAGGAAGCAGCAACGTCGACCCTGTTGATGGAGGGCGCGTGGGAGGTGCGCCACGCGCCCTGGCTACAGATCGCTTTGCGGTGGCTACAGATTGATGCTCGTGGCTACAGATCGATCTTGGTCGGCAAACTTTTAGCTTCCTTTTTGGGCGGCAGAGGATTTATTTTTGGGGTGGGACGCACATAACGGCGGAGGAGATGCTCTCTCTCTCATTTTTCATTGGGACTTTGGTAGACGAATACAATTGACTAGGCACTGGCACGACGAGAGAACACATTGCATTGGCACGGCACAAAATGTGGAGCGGAACAACAACAACAACTACAGAGTCGCCTACGAATGAAACCTGCACAAGGTTAGAGACGTCAATCAGCAAACAATCCCCAACCGGACTTACCGCGTCAGACGACCTGGACGCCACCCCAGCGGAGAGCGGCATTGAAAGCGTCGATCACCAGATTCTGGGTGGTATACGACTTGCGGACGGCGTGTGCAACACCGCTGATAGCAATAGCGGAGAGGGCGCTGAAAAATTTGTGTAAGGCGACGCAGAAGAAGAAAGTAAACGAAAAGACGTACTATTGATCCACGACGCCGACGAAACGTCCCCGGGTTATGGCATACCATTCGGGGGCAGGGATGGGCTCATCAATGGCGACGAGAGGCTCGGTGGGCGTTACTCTATATACGCCATTCGCAACAAAGGGCGCTTCAGACTGCAGCATGGCAATGAGAGGCGCCGGCAGTCCGGTGCCGGGGGCAGCCTTGGGAGCGGGAGGAGTGACCTGGGGCACGGGCGCGGGCGCGGGAACGGGGGCGGGCGTTGCAACGGTGGCAGGAGCCGGGGCAGCGGCAGAAGAAGGCGACTGGGCCGGGATTCCAGCCATAACTGCCATGCCGGGAAGGACGATGGGGATAAGAAGGATTGGCATCGCGACGAAGGCGAAGCCAAGCTGGGCTGTAAGAATAAAGTTGAGCGACGGGAGTGGGCCTGGAAGGTAGGAAGTATAGTAACATACCAGACGCGCAGAATAACTGAGGGATTTGGGGAGCGGGCGATGACATGAATGAAGGGCAAAAGGGCAGGAAGGTGGATCAAATCAGAGGCTTTTATACGAATGGGAGAACCAGATTGGGAAGTCTGGACAGGGAACGCGTGACTTCAGTGATTGTTTCCTCGAAAACTGTAGCCACCCCACCTCAGATTTTGCAGCTGCAGCCTAAACACACACTAAAAGCCCGCCTAAATAAAATAACGCACCTCGGTGAGTACGTCTGTCCCAATGAGAGTTGATAGAGAGACTAACGTGATGCTTCAGCTTACTTGACCATCTTGTTTTATGTAACGATGCCTCAGCAACAGCGTGTACACGTCCGGAATCGGAAAACTAAAAGCACCTGGAAACGGATAGCGAAAAAAGACCGGCAGAACCTTAAGATGTGGGCGGAGGGCGCCCGCGAGGACGTGTTGAAGCCGCATGTACCTGGGTATACCGATGCCTTGGCTCGTGGATGGCGAGCGGAGCGGGACTACTTGCTGGACGTGTGCAATGCGTTCCATGCGAAAATATCCTGGCAGCTCGCGGACCACGAGGAGCCCAAATTACCCCTGGTCGAGTACGACAAGTTTGCGAAGCAGGTCAGAGAGGTGCTGGACGAAGAAGAGACGGTGAGGAAGCGGGAACGTATTGACGCTATGGATGCGGTAAGTGAGGATAATGCGGTGATTGGGCGCGTGACTGACTGAAAGTGTGTTTCTCCTCTTTCTCTGTTCTAGCGCATTGCCCGGTGGCTGAAGTATCGTGCCCGACGTCTCCTGCGGCCTGTGAAGATGGACAGGACTCGCGACCCCTGGGCCATCCTCCTCGCCAAACTCGCCGGCATCAACTCACCGCCAAAAGCGGGACAGGCTTTCCAACAGTACATGGCGGAGTCGTATGAGACCGAAATTGGTCCTGCGGTGAAGGCACGCTGGGAGGCTTCTTGCGTGGTCAACGACGGCGTATCACTGAAGTCCACAAAGGGCCCTGACGCCCCTTTTCGGGCAGGTGTGGCACGCGAACTCTTCAACGAACTTTCGGAGGACGAACAGAATGGCCTTCGGGAGCGGGCTCGCGAGGAAGCCAAGGAGGCGCGGGACACCTACATCAAGGCAATGAAGCAGGGACCCTCAAAGAAACCGGAGGACCGGCAACGGTATGTTTCAATCTACGTTTTTATTGGGAAGCAACTAATTGTGACTGCAGATGTATCGATAACCTCGGTACTTTCATGAACGCCATATTGCGTGGGGTTTCGGAATATACGGGTCTCCACTCATTTGTGGTGTTCGGCGGCCCTATCCCCCAGTTCGGCGGCGAAATCAGGACTGTGCAGTAAGTGATTTGAGCTATGGGATGGAGTCTTGGACAAAGCTGAGATTTGACCTCCGTAGGTGCTCCCACGGTCGAAACCTGGGAAGCAACGCCGTGCAGTTCCCTTACTGGCAGAAGTCGCGGTTTAACCGCGAGGTGCTGGAATTCATGAAGGAGTATCTGCACACGGCGTTCAGTAAGTGCCAATAAATTTACAGGGTATTCAAAAAACTAACATTGAATTATTAGCCCCCGAAGAGTGTGCGGAGGCCGCTCTGGACCCTGAGGGAGATGCTGCCGCAGCTCTCGACAAGGCCAAGTATAGAATGCCGACCGACATGGGCTTCGACCAGTCAGACGACAGCACCACCGACGACGATGGTTCGGGGGAGGAATCGGATTCAGAAAGCGACGGCGATGTCGATAGCAACATGGCTGAGGATGTGGCAGAGCGAGATGGGAAGAAGAAGAAGAAGGGGAAGGGGAAAGCAGCGGAGAGGGAGAAGGCGAGTAGGAGGAAAGAGAAAGAGCAGAAGGGGAGGGGGAAGGAGAAGGAGAAGGCGGACGCAAGCGAGGGCAGGGTGCGAGGTCATCGCAAGAGGAAGGCGCAGGATGAAGATGCAGACGGGGCGAGTGGGAGTTCCAAGAGGCGGCGGGGAGGATCGCCGCCGCAGGCAGTGGCCCCGCTCGAGCTGGAGCCCTTGACGTACGAGCAAGAGCGGGAGATGAACATAGCAAGGAACCGTCTGCTGGTGATGGACGCGGACCAGAGATGGCTGGAAGATCACCCCGAGGAATTGTTGGCACAGAAGCGGAGGCAGACGGAGAAAGAGGAAAAGGATAAGAGGTTGGAGGAGGCCAGAGTTAAGAGGGCGGAGGGGAAAGGAGAGCGAGAGCGCGAGCGGGCTGTAGTGCCGCTGCGCCGTTCGGGGAGGTCGGGGGCCGCTGGGGGAGGGACGGCCGTAGACGGTGAGGGTCCCATTTCAATTGTGAACGCACAACATTGACAGAAATTAACAGAAGATGCGGAGATGTCAGAACTGCCACCTCGCGTGAAGCCGCGCCCACTGTACCGAGGCAAGGATGGTGCGGCGCTCGGAGCAGCCCCTGCCGCACCTCCTCTGTCGCACCCACCCCCACCGCCTACAACGCAGGTGCAGGCGCCACTGCCACCGCCGCCGCCGTCACCTCCCGTAACGCAGGCGCCGCTTCCTCCACCTCCACCTCCCTCGATGCAGGCACCTCCACCCTCAACACCCCCCCAGACCCCACCTCGAGAGGAGGGTGAGCAAGAACTGGAGCAGGCAGGGGCTCTGGCACACACTCGGTGGGATGATACGATACCCCCCTGTCCTGCGGAGGCCCCCACGTGGTTTAAAAAGGTGTACGGCGAGGTATCCGCGAGAAATCTGGGGGGTATATTCAATACCCTGCTTTCGGTGTATGTGGAGCTGGAGGGCACGTTTGGATGGCAGCAAGGGGGTACCAGCGGGCTCACAAACATTGACCGACCTACCGAGGTCAGAAAATGGATCGGGGCTGGTCGGGGTAGCAGAGGTGGGCCGATGGCGAACGGCGTGGGGCCCTCGATCAAATCCCTTGCCGTGTTCGACGACTTGTGGTGGCGGTGGTGGGGTGCGTTGCAGCCCAGTTGGCGCGTGAAGGACATTGGGCGGCCGGGGAGGTTTGTACGCAGTTCTTACCCGCGGTTGGCGGAGTCAAGCTGGGCGGAGCTTCGTCACCCGGGCAAGAACGGATGCTTGAGCCTCGTGGCGGCGCTGTATTGGTGGGGGAAGGCTGCGGTGGAGCGCGAGGATCGGGAGTCGTGGGCAGAGGCTGTGAACAATGTCAGATGGATGCTGAATGGGATGTTGTTGGCGGAGCTGGCGGCTAAGAAGTAGCCCGCGTTTATAACACGCTTTTTTTTGTTGCTGTCCCGTCCCCTGCTTTGCTTTTGCTATTGTATTCCGTATATTCTGTGTGGTGCCGTTGGTCTGGGGTAGATGCATTTTTGTAATTTTTTTTTTCATCAGCATTTGTTTCTCAATTATACTACACTAGTTACAGGGATGGAGAATTTGTGTTGGGCTAGTAAGGAGATGGTACGAAACAGATTTTGGTGGTGGACTTATACAGAGAAAATGATTAGGCTTGTCACGTGATAGACAGCTTCTGTGGACGCTGTTTGAGGTCGCTGCGGAGAACTGCTTTGAAAGAGGTTGGGAGTCGGAGGACCGATAAAGGGTGAGGCAGATGCAAATGAGTTGAACGCAAGAAAGGAAACGAGAAGAAAAAAGAGAAGAAAAAAACGGTGGGAAAGAAAGGAGTAGTGGAGTGTTGATTGCAAGAGGGTGCAGGGAGAAGAAAGAAGAACGGCAGAAATCGTTTGAGGAGGGGGGGAAGCCGGTGGAGCCGAGCAAGGCTGGCGGTGGGAAGGAATGAGCAAGCACGGCCAAGGGGAAAATGCCATGGGATGCTAACAGATAAGAGATAAGTCAACACCTAACCCAACATGAGGTATGCCCAAAAGGGTATGTTGACCCAGCCGAACCCGGTTTCACAGGGAGGCGCCGGAAGGACGCCGAAGCTGGGTTGCCAGGAGCCTGGCTACAGCCACGCAGGAAGCCATTGGTGGCTCCGCGACAAAGAGACCAGAAAAGGGTGTTTTAAGGCTTTTAGCCAGGGTCCTGGCTACAGCCACGCACGATGGCAACCCATTCCCCTGGCTACAGCCATACCATTTTGTCTATATATTACAGCTTGGGCTCACGGTCAGAGTCTCTGACTCGGAGTAGGACTTGTGTGGATGCCCCCTGCCCTCCCAAAGCTCCCGGAGTTTTTCAAAAGCGTGGAGCATGAAGGGTGCATCAAACAGCTCCTTCTCAACCTTGTCTCCCAGCTTATTCACCCGGTTGAATGTGCCATTGTTGATGTCCTGCCCAGTGAAAGAATCCCATTTGATTCCGTCAGGCTTCTGGAAGGTAGCACGGGGAACATAGTTTTTCTTGAAGGCTGCAGATATGTGGATATGCTGGCCGGGAGCAATGATACACCCAGCTCCTCGGTGAGGAAGGCTACCTATGACATCAGACCATATTTGAGTTTCTGCAGCAATATTCTCACCGCGTGGTTGCTTTCTGACCAGGTTTGTAAGACGAATGCTTTAATGGCAGATATTCTGGAAGTTTCCAGAAACATCTAAGCGATTCATGCATGTCATTCTGGGTCAAGTCAGTTGTTTCCCATTCACCCCCCGGTTTCGGAGGGCCCAGTCGAAGGCCAGCTGTTGTGGCTTCATTCTCCATGCACAAAAGGGGGACGGATGAGAGATTGAGGTGCAGATTTTCCTTGATTCCGCCTCCTCTAAAAATTAAAGCATTTAGGACGTCAACAAGCGTGAACAATGAAAATAGCTCTCACATGTCGGAATGAGTACCCGGAAACCACACTTCCTTTACGTTACTCAGTGCCAACTTGGAACCCCCTAGTTGGGAAGAAGCCCCATCAGCAACATATTCTGGAAGAAATTTCACCCGACGTTCATCCAAGGCCAATGCATGGCGGAAACTGCAAATGTGTTCCGCAGAGGAGGTGAGGGGCAGTGACTTCCCGCGTACAACTCCTACCGAAGAGACCATGTCCCTACGAGTCGATGTTGAGGTGCAGAACGGAAAATCGACCATAAAATAGAACAGACCAAAGCCCAGCAAAATGGACGCGAACTTCTCTGGCACATGCATTTTTAAAATTCATGGTGATCTGATCGCCTCGAGAGTCTGTTGAATCAATGGAATTACATAAAGTAAGCAAGATTTCTTTTTGGGAGGAAAAGGAAGGAAGGAAGGAAGGAAGAGAACATGCCTTTGCTGCCTTGTTTATCTACATTGCGATTGAATTTTGCATCTCTACGCTCTTTCTTGCTCTTTTTCTTGTCCGCCAAAGCTATCGGCTCATATTGAGCAAAAGAGTATAGAAAGCAATGCTAGTCCACCCACCCTTTCCTTTGAGGCGTTCCAGATACATCTCATAGGCACTAACCCTTCTATTAGTCGCGGATATACCTGGTACAAAACTCACACACAAAGGAATAATTGCTTCGTTCCCAGGATCAACAAGCCCGACCTACGAGTCGAAACAATATTGTAGCAACAGAAAAAAGAGGAGGGAAGACCTCACCTTTTCGATCACTCCAGCCAAGACCCGAGCTTGATAAGCACCTCTCGAGAAGCCTGTTCTTGAGTTAAAGCTTTTCGAACCCACCGCTGGGAGAAAATTGTACCGAAGATGAAAATCTTGTCTCCGGGCTGATACATCTGCGATAGCCACTTGTATGCTTGAAGAATGGTATTTTTAAAGTGGCTAGCCTTCCCGGTCAGCAGGGCACCAAAAAGAAAATCGATCCCACACCTTGCAATGGCGAGGTCAAAGACATGGTCGATCCACTGACCCACATATTTGAATGACAGATGGGCTTCCTCCGGTACATAAGTACCAATACCGCTGGCATAGTATTTGATTTGGTCCGCCTTTGCGTCAATCCGGCTGTGAAGTTCCACAACATTGGTGTTCTGAACGACGCAAAAGTCTCAATGGATTCAGAACCCCTCGAGAAGTGTCCGACTCACATCGATGCCAAACTGATTGGAGGTTCCGTCAATTGAAACCACAAGGTTTCGCAAAGATCGCGCCCCGCAGTTTTTATCGCAAGGCTTTCTGCACACGCAGTGGTCCTTGCATGCACATGTGCACTGACAACTGCAGTCGTCGAAGCATGCGCAGTTGCAAATTTTCGTCGATATTTTGAGCTGGCCATCTTGCTGCTTTACTTCTGCTCCGCCGGCACCATTGGCTGAGTAGTTCCTCGACGTCTGCACAATGTCTTCATTCATCGTAGCGTTCAGTGAGATTGATTTGATGGCTTTGATTTTGTGTGGGGAAAAGGTGAGACAACTTGAGCGGCGAACGCCTTGGTGCATCTTATCAGGTCCCCGCTCCCAACACGCCAACTAAGCCGACTTGGAAAGCGCTGCACGGAAACTCTGAAACACCAAGACGGGAAACACCGTTGATCACCGTTATTTGTCCAAGCCAAATATGTTCCTTTTCGGTTGATCGTGGGAACACTTGAACCTGGTGTCGTACTATTATCACTTTGGGAACCCACGCAACTCTGTATTCCGACGGTGTTCGATGAATGTTTCAAGTATGTGCATCCCTTCCAATGACTGGTAGTGGAACATCATTGTGATCCTCGGACCTCAGGCTCCTGCTTTAAGCCTTTACCAATCCAGTTACCAGTATGTTCCCACAATATTCCCATGCAGTTGGTCCCTCGTCCGAGGCAAACACTGACGCACCTGGATTCCGCTCCGATGCATGTGGTTTTCACGAAATGTGCGAACCACATGACGAGGAACCTCCCCCAGGTTATGTCCATTGTGACCTCTCGATCTTTGGTCGGTTTGCCTGATGGGCCAGGCGAGGCCAGGCGTCTGAAGAAAGAAGAGCTACAGTGCACCAAATGTGGACTTGGAACTTGAAGTTCTTCTCTTAGGCGCACAAAGAAGCCAGAAATAAGAGAATGGGCATCAGAAGAAAGAAATGATCTGAGCGGGCGCGACGGCCTTACGACGCAACACGGGTATCATGGGTAAAAATTGGGTAAAAAGGCTGAGAAAAATGTTGACGGTGTTCTCAAAGGAGCAGTAGCAACCCGAAAGAGATGGCCCGACAATGAGGAAGAGATGATCAGGGTTACACCTACAGCCTTTTGTACATAAGGCGCTCAAGTCGATATGTCGAACCAGGCCAAATGCGCGGCTCGATCGGAGTTTCTTCATGTCTTCTGTGAGAAGGTCGGTCCGGCCAAATGCAAATGTGACTAGCCAGAGTCGTATTTTTATTCCCTCTGAAATCTACTTAACTCGGCTCTGCAGTGGATAGATCAGAACACAATGATCCCACATCGCAATCCTCGTCCAGCACGTCATGAGCGTCACCATCCATCTCCTCCCGCGACTACAGCTACACGTCCTATCGAACATTGCAACCCTCCCCCTCCTCCCCCGGGCCCTCCTCAGAACACCGCGATCCCACATCCCAAATCTCGTCCGGACGGTCCAGCACGTCTTCCCCCTCCTCCCGCGACCAAAGGTACATATCCCCTCGACTCTATGTACCCTTACGACAGCACAGATCCCGTCGACTCCATGTACCTTTACCAAGACACACATCCTGTCCACTCTATGTACTTTTGCGAACATTGCAACCCTCTCCCTTCTCCCCCGGGCCCTCCTCAGAGCACTGTGATTCCACATCGCAAACCTTGTCCAGCACGTCATCCCCCTCCTCCCGTCGACTCTAGGTACCTTTACGAACATTGCAATCCTCCTGCTTCTCCCCCGGACCCTCCTCAGAACACCGTGGTCCCACATCGCAAACCTCGTCCAGCACATCATCCCCCTCCCGCGGCTATAGCTGTGTATCCCATCGACTCTCCGTACCTTCGCAAAAATCACGACCCTTTTGTCAGTTTGCCGGCCCCTCCTCACTGGCAAAACACCGTGATCCCACATCCCAAACCTCGTCGGGAACCTGTGGCTCAAGGTCCACATCCTGTCAATTCTTCGTAGCAACCCGACTTACACCGTATTTCTCAGGTGGGGCAGTTCACCACTATTATGGCAAGCCTTCTCCTCCGGGTCCTGATCCTCCTCTCGCAAGTGAAGGTATACTATATCTCCGGATCTTTGTGTCTGTTCAAAAACTGAGATATTTGATAAAAGGAAGATATGTAGGCGGAGCTGGTGGAAGGAACAACTTGAGCGGAGGTGTGCGTGGCAGTACTAACAAGACCCCTGATCTTTCTGGTACGTCCAACTGTCAAGGGAGAACACCCCACATCTCATTGATATTTCAAGCTGGAATCGGGGGTGCATCTGGGGAAGTTGGATCTGGAAGCACACAATCGAATCGGGAAAACAAGAAATTAAAGGCGGTGATGAAATGGGTGGCCGGCGAACGGGGGAAATGAGAAATACTTGTCTCTAATTCATCATTCAGCAATGATCATCCATGTAGGAGCATTGCATAAATGCAATCAATTCGACCTAGGAACTTGGTGTATAAATCGACAAAAGATGGTGTTTAGGTGATGTCTCAGTTTCTGACTCTGTGGAGAGCCCTCGCTGTTAGCGCTACGTAGAGCATCCCTTCCCCCCGTTATATATGAGAGTTTTTTTCGGTGTTTATCATAGTTGCAGTCCCATGGCCTCAAAAAAAGGCGGGGTCAAGGCCTCAGTTTTGGAGGGGCGGATATCTACGGTCCGTCACCCTATCCTGACCCTGATAGGTGGTTGAGCGCAGTGGGTGAACGAGGAAAACTCTTGGAAATTCAAGGATTGAGGATCACAGTCGCTTCGAAATATGATAAATATCATCTCAAGATGATCCCCCCTCACCTTCTCCAGAGTGTTTATTGCTTGTAGTTCACTCATGTGTTACTACGTGGATAGAAATGCGAGGGTATTGAAAATTTCATCCGAGTACAAACTGCACTAACATTACAAGCATGCATGGTGTACCAGGTAGCTGGCTTCATTCCTTCCTGAATCTGACCAAAATGGTTCTCGTGATATTCAAACCACGATCAAATTAAAAGACAGAACTGTACCCTAATTGCAGGTCCAGTCAAAGGTGACATGGTATCATGTCAAGATGATAACGGGCGCCATGCGAAGCAAGTTTCCACTGCAAACCTTCGCTTTCAAACAGCTCCCACCGTTCATCCGAAGGTAGGTCCCAGTTCACGTTTGGAACAGCGATAGACCGGAGGTACCCTTCCTTCCACCGGGATTCAACCATAAGCATGATCAAATCCACGTCGCTCACACAAGGTAAATCCGCGGGACGTTCAACAGCGTAGTAGCAAATGGCGATAGATCGTAAGTTGAGGCCAACATCGGTGGGTTGATTGCGGATGGTGAGAAGAGATGACAGGGCGTCGGAAGAATGGGCATGGATATTTAGACCTATATCTGTGATCGTAGGCACGGCGCAAAGAACACCAGCCAAATCGGTGACAGAGGCAGGAAAAAAAAGGACCAACTTCTTTAGTTGATGGAGAGGTCGCCGTTCACAAAGAGACGACAAATGTTCGGATCGACTGGAACAATACAACTCCTGGAGGCTCGGAGAGTCCAAGCATTCCAATAGATGCGAATTGGACAGGCAAAGGCGGAGGAGGTGCGGTAGAACAATGATCGCCGAGGGAGTGGAGATGTTGTGTACACCCAAGACACATTCTACAAGATTTGAGGCTGAGCGGAGCGCATTGCTGTGGCCCTCCCAGCTGTGACATGCAATGTATCGTCAAAGAAGAGGAAATGGCAACAATACTGTGACCTCGGCGCCCCCCATGTCGACAGACGCCTGGTGCAATTGCGGCGCGAGCTCGAAAACATCGATTGGATGCTCTTCTGCTCGGTGGCTGTATGCATCCGACTGAATGGCGAGCTCTCGTAGGAGCGGGAGATTCCCCTGGATGCTGGCCAAACCGTGGTACAATGTAAGCGGGCCCACGAGTTGAATATCTCCCCATCGAGCACAGTGCTTAGCGAGAATGCGCAGCATGGCAAATTCATGCTCCGAGCAGGAAAGATGCCTGAAGTAGCATACGAACACGATGCTGAGAGCCGAATTTCCGGAGCGTTGAAGCTGAGTTTCGAGTTTTTCTGTTGTCTTGGTGCCCTCTTTCGGCCGATCGTCAAAGTCGAGAATGATGGTCGCCCAAAACGAAGGTTGAGAGGATAAGTACGACTGCCTGCCAGCGACAGCAGACCTGGCTAATCGTCCATGGAGCCGGATCTCTACCGTGTTGGGCGAAGATGAAGATGAGCGAAAGAAGTTCCATCGGCATTCGACGAAGCGGAGAAAGAGTGCCCTCGTGTTTATGAATATCCACCTCCAGTATAGAGCGGTCCTGGATGAGCCTTTCCAGCGATGATTGGAGGGCAGCAATCTGGGCGTCCAATCGTGTTTTTCGTGCGAATTTCTCGGCAATGACAGACTCGATACTCCTGATTTCGGGGTCAAGCGGTGGTCGGTTGGTGGTAAGGGGGTCACTTGGAATTTGCGGCCGTTTAGGCGCCTCCGTTGCAAAGAATGGAACCAGGCAGTGCGGGCAACTTTGAGCGGTGCAAGCTTGCAGCATTTTTCTAAGTATCGGTGAACATTTTGTGCCTTAGTTATTCGGCTTGTTGGGAAACTTCTGCACGTACCAGAGCAGAAACGTGTCGCGCAGTGTGTAACACAGTGTAATCTCCAACAGAAACCCAAGTCGCGAAGTTTTGTCTTGTTTGTGCAGTGTTTGGGCCTGAAAATATTCTCAGTGAATCGCGGTCACGTGGGACGTATCGCATAGTAAACCGCCGTCATACAAAATGTCGAGGTTGTTCACGGTGCCGGTATTCACCCTTAGGCCTACGCGAGCTGGTACAAAACTAGGCTTCCAAAACCATAAATCAATTTGAGATTTTTCGCTGCGATTATTTTATCCACATCTGGGTAAACACTACGCCATACTTCTGCCATTTCGCCCCACACCTTTCTCCTAGCTTTAATACCCTCTTTGGTGCGAGCCCATGCCAGAGGTCTGTTGAGCGTCAATCAAATTGATTCCAGCATACGTAGCATTGGAAAGAACTTGTAATGTGCACTCTCGAATCTGGCACGAGGTGATGTATGCTGCCGGCGACGTTGGGCTGAGTACTGCATATGTCATATTTAGGGCACCCTGTAATGTCGTCCACGCAAGCTTGTTATAAATAAAACTTGATTTCCACTTTGAACGTGGTTGGATGCGGGGATACAATGTACTCACGCTTCAACCCTTCCGTTCGGACGATCACGATCAATTTCGGATGCGCACAATCCTGGGTCAACGACACTTTTTTGGTAAAACAAAGGTTGAATAATTGTGAAAGATGCTTCTCACTTCGCCACCACATCCTTTGCTCGGGGCAGCGCAGCGATCTCGCGGGCAAGAAAGAGATTGAACACCTTGCTAACAAAGTACCGTTCAATCGGTGGTGCGCCAACAGGGTTTCCTGCCATATTGTTCAATGTCTGAAGAATGTTGCTATTGTGTCATGTCGTTCGGGAAACAACACCAGATACTGGGCTGGATGAAACTCACTTTTGACTGGGATGAACTGAGGATAGACGACACACATGCGGACCCAGTTATGGTCAGATGTGACGGGAGATACGATCCGTCTGGATGAGGCAGAGGCGGCTTTGCGGTCACCTGCAGCAAAAGAAGCAGCAGCACGGCCAAAAGACCCGACGTGGCTATCCCATTAACCTGCAGTCTAGGAAACAATTATGCCCGCTATACTCAGTGGGTTTTGTAGGGATCGTTTTAGGTGGTATTTAACGCCCGTAATCCTGGAGACTTTAGCTCGTGAGTCGTGGCCATTAATTGAGGGAGCTTTTACTGAAGCTCACCAAATACCGACAACGTCGTTTTGGCTGAAGCCCTGGCCGGTAGGAGTTTGACTACAATCTGCAGCAGAGCGTTCAAGATCATCGAGGAAGCTCTGGTATGTGATTGAAATCCACGTAGTAGGTGACGTCGGGGAGCTGATGAATTGTTTAAAGAGAATTCGAGTGTAAAATTTGGCGAAGCTGGCAGCAGCCAGTGCATGAAATGAGCGATGGGAGAGAAAAGATTGTGAATGGGCGAGCGGTGCAGACGAATGTGGGTCCCCGCATGATGAAAGACTTGAAAGAGAAAGCGGCTTCTTTGGGGAAGGTCGACGACCGCAGCGCTACAGTTAAGAACTTGAAGGAACTTGAACTTGAATTCGAATTACACCAAACAAAATGTTCTACATTATAAAAGGAACTTCGCCCTGCCGTTGGTTCAATCCATGATGCCAGTTAACTTCAAAGATGCCCGAAACAGACGTTCGACATGGGACGGATCCTCAGGGAAATATGAAAGTCACTGCAACCTTTTTACCGGGAAGAATATCCAATGCACAGTGCCGCAGCTACAGCAGGTCTGCTCAGCTCCGCATGCGTGTACCTCGGAGAAATATAAACGAACCTCGGCTTGAATAAGAGTTTTAAGCAGCATTCGCGCAGCGTTTAGTGTGGCGGGAAATAGGCCGAAGGCCTAGTTCACCCAGGTAATTTACCTGGGGTCGCAGCAGCGACCTATTTGACCTAATTTACCGGTGTATATTAGGGGGCAAGGAGATTTTGCCGCTGCATTGCCATTTGCCGCATGCAGCGGCAGTTCAAGCGGCAGTCAGCGGCAGTCGGTTTGCGGCACTTGTTGAACTGCCGTCCAACGCTGTCATGATCCCTCACAATGTGTGCACATAGGAGGGGTAGGTAGTGATACATTACTTAGCATGAAGATCCGGCCGATGTACTCGCCGTGGAGACGTCCAGCACATCATATTTAACTCTTGCAGCGGCAGTTATGCGGTAGTCAGCGGCAGTCAGCGGCAACCAAACAACGGCAAACATTGTGCAGCGGCAGTCTGCGGCACTTTGCAGCGGCAGTTTTACACCTTCATGCGGCAGTCACGCGGCAGTCTGCGGTACTTCTGCGGCGTGACACAGCGGCAATGTGACATGCATGCGGCAGTCGATGTTTTCAAGCCAGCGGCAGTTGTGCGGTACTCATGCGGCACTTGCACGGGCAATGCTGCACTACTGCGGTAGTGTTTTAGAAACACCTGATACTCATCCCCAATCCCGACATTGTTGATTTTTAAACTGTGGGCCCCCAGGGCCCCACCAAAGTCCAACCATCATCTATCCATGTTCAACGCGGTAACACAGCTATAGTGCGGCAATTTTTTTGCATGTCGTCCGAGACCTCACATTGTAAGGATTTGAGATATATCAACAGGCTGATTAGTATAGAGTCATCGCACCATAGAACCCCCCCGAAACCCCTTGATTTTGGTCTTAAACAAAGTTATCTGCTGATTAATTTTGGAGTGGTGAAAAGTGATCACATTGAATTTGGTCCGCAGTTGTCGACATTGGTGAATAAAATGCATTCAAGCATCGATAGTAAGTCATAGACTCGGACGCAGCCTGAAAATATAGCTGTTGAGCTATACTGGACATGCTTTTACGGAAGTTGATTTTGTTGCGGTGTGGATATATTTTGTTGGACCAGTCGATGTTGAGATTCAGGTCAAAGACCGGAGACCTGATCATCAACGGAACCTACATTGCAACCTCTTTAATAACTCTGTCCTGGGATATAACCGCCACGGGAACTTCGCTTTGGCACCAATCGGGTGTCCCAAAGCAGCATTTCTATGCGATCACTTGGTGTGGTTTGAGTATTTAGTCGAACAATCCTCTGGGAAATTCTCACTGTGACTTGACTGTAATGAACTTTGTGCTTGAAAACTCAGCCGCTATAGCACCGTCTTCTGCATGCAGCAGTACTTCATGCGACAGTCAGATTGCCGCATGTTGAACCAATGGTCTACTGGGGTGCAATACTACTTGAACCAGGTTCATCAGCAAAACCGGATTTTGGTTGTAGGATCTGGTAGCGTGTGAGGTAGTTTTTGTAGCGCTTGTAGCGTTCGTAGCCATGCGTAGCGCTACTTAGCATACACTATTTTTCTGTAGCGCTACGTAGTGCCATCAGATTTCTGTAGCGTTTCGTAGCGCTACGTAGCAATGGGGCAAGTTCTGTAGCACTACTCGTAGATATTTGCATGCCCACGTGTGTATCGGTCGAAGTCGCACACACGAGTTTTGGGTGATATCTATACAGATTTGTCAGTATGAAGACAGAGTAGTATCTACACATCTCAAATCCGAAAAAGATCTTTGCTTTGTCTTTGCTAGCATACTTTTTCGAGCCAGTCAGTGCTCTCAATATGCCAAACTCAGTCCAACAGGAGCACGCAGCCGGTCGAGGGGAAGGATTGGGTAGTTGAGCTAGTTTTTGTGCTATTCAGGCGCACAACGAATCGGTTGAAATGTGTAACGGTTGAGGTGTGGAATGCAATTCAAACAGAGATTCACAAACAGAGATTCACAATTTTGATTGATTGCCTGCCAGTGGTGAGCAGGCAGGACGTTGCATATTGATTCAATATGATTGTCGATAGACAGAATATAAATGATGTCAAATGAATTAGGGCCGATGAGGTGTGGCGCCGCAGAGGCGATGGATTACCTACAGCGCAACCACAGTCTACGGCCTGCAAACTTGAAGGGGCCAAGATGCATTTTCTGCGGTGCCCGAGGGCATGCAGCGGCCCACACTGGCTCTCCCACCCGGGGCCTTCCCCCGCCAGCACGCTTGCTCATTCCTGCTCATGAAAGCCTGCCAACTCCTGCCACAACCATCCCCACGACAAGAACCCAAGCCCAATCCAGAACGACGAAAATGAAAGAGAGAAAAAGATGAGAGACAACGTGAGAGTGGATTCTGCCACTCGTGCGAAGCGAGTTGGAGATATTCTCTGCGAGATGGAAACCCGTCTCAGACCAGTACTGCAGTCGTGCAACACGTACCCAATGCCCGTGCCCAATACAACTCTAAGCGGCTCACCCAGCGTCCGCGAGCGCGACTGTTAGTTTGTAGTGTTTTGTCTCGAGGCCGCCGGTTCCATACGTGGACAAGGATCCCGGACTGCTCGCATAGGAAAAAGGTCTCAAGAACGGTGCAAATGACGCGCCTTAGCCGCCCATCAGGCCGCCGCTGGCATAGCATCAAGTCATAGCTTACAGATTGTGGTATCTTCTTCCAAGTCCGAGTGGCAGTGTCCATGAACCGATCCGTGAACCGAGGCGAGTGGTTGAACTCGGTGTTGACAGAATGGACTGAGACAGCTAAGAGACAACTAAAAAGCTGAGAAAATTTCATAGGCGCGACTGTGTTTCGAGACAGAGCCGTTGGGGCAGTCGAAGGAAGGTTAGATGGAGGAGTCAGAATCGTGCCGACTCTGCCGCAGCGCACGTGATGGATACCAACCAGTACAAATATTTGTTCGATCATTCTCGTTTGTGTCGACTCTTCTTCCCTTTCCACTACCTTGCTCGACTCTTCTTTCGTTTCGTGACCATACCGTCCCAGATTTTTTTACTCCCCGCACCAGATGGAGTCGCGAGTGGCTGGCTCCGGCTTTTCAGAGTGGACGAATGTCGATGGGCTGCTAATGGCCTGTTGGCCTTCTGTGGGCGTATGCCACTGAACCCGTACGTTAACTGCCAATCACAGGATGACTTTCTCATCTCATCACTGTACACATTTCGGTTTAAACTTGCTACTCATCATCCTCCGTTCCCCCGCCGCTCAGTTTCGTACTTGTCTGAACAGACAACTCACTACTCCGTCATGATGTGCGCCTCCGACTAGGCCGCCCTACAAGCTCGAGCCTTTCCAGCTTTCCAGCAACGCCTTCTTTCTGTCGACCGACTCTGGATTGTGAAGCCCTTGCAGTCCAAGCTGAACGTTCAATGCTCGCTCGTGCCTCGGACAAACACCTCCTTGGAACTTCCAGTTCTCGCGCATCTTTCTTTTTTTTGCTGAGCCCAAGATGACCTGCCCCAATCTTTACAAGTTAACACTCACGCGTCTCTACAAGTCAAACCTCACGCGCCAGTTGGTACAGTCCGATCCTTTGACATTCAAGTTTGGTATATCTCAAAACGCAATCTCTTCATTTCATTGCGGCAAACTAACCTCGAAGACCTCCTTTGAACTGGCGCCAAATTTCTTCAAAACAAGGTTACGTCGCTGCCCATCAAGCCTTGTTCCTCTCAACCCCGCCAGACTGCTATACCCATTTCAAACGGCTCCGCCATGTCAAGTGCGCGCTCTTTCAAGCTCAAGCTCTCATATTCCATGTAAACAAATCCAGTCCGTTCAAACACACATTCCTAGGTCCCTTCCTCAACTTCGTCTTCATTTCCCCAACTTCGTCTTTATTTCCTCGCTCAGTCCTTCAATGCTCAACCGCACTCTGCTTCTTCATGAACCCTGAAGTTCCGACGCTCACTCAACTCGTCACTCAACTTGTCTTCTCCTGTTATCAGTTTCACAATCGATTACACATACTGTCTTCCGACCCGTGTTCTGTCGTATCTTATATAGAATGAGAATTCCTATTTGTTACTTCTGTCTGATATGTGTCCTGTGTGCTGTGGAAGCCGGTAGTACCGAATTTCTCCTGTCTTTTCAGCCCTTCTTTGTAGCACTACGTAGCGCTACGTAGCGCTACGAAATGTGTTCTTTGCGCTACAACCTGCTACGGTAGCGCTACGTAGCAAGGACCCTTGCTACGAGTGCTACGATTGCTACGAGTGCTATGAGCACTTCTGTAGCGCTACGTAGCACAGCGTAGGTGGGTCAGGTTTTGCTGATGTTGAATCAATGTATACAGACTTCAGCGGCAGTTTGAGGCGACAGTCGGTAGCAGTTGAAGCCCTTTTCCACGTCGAGGATGGGACATAAATCTGACGTTCCGTTGGATATGCCACGATTGTCTAGCCTACATACGACGATTTGAAGTGTGTCGGTGTGCACATCTCTCTGGCTATGTATGTATTTCTTTTGAAACAAGAAGTTGTTGTCTAGAAGCTCAAATGTTTTGGATGGGAACGACCGTCGGACTGCGAAGCGCACTATCCTGCGGGTGCGGAGCTTCTCGAGGCCACGCAGCATGTTGAATGTTGGATATTCCAACAGTAGTCAACGGTTCATTACGAGTTGGCCCCCGGCCGGCAGTGATAGAGTCAAAATCTGGAATGGGATGCTCAATGAGCGCTGACGGGAGGGACATTCAACCTTGAAAGGTAAATGTGTTAAAGGGTGGCATGCGGCGGCAGTCCGCAACCTGTGCATGCGGCAGTAAATGCGCGACTCTGTGGCAGTGTGACGAGCATGCGGCAGTCTGCGGCACTGATGCGGCAGTTGGAATTTTTGCTGCGGCTGTAAACGGCACTTACAATGTCAAAGCGGCACTTTCACCCTGCCCTATATTAGGGTAGCCCCGGGACGAAAATTTGCTATTTTACCCGGTCAAATAGCGCGGAAACACTAATTTACCGGTCAAGTAGCTATGCCCAGCTGCCCCATTCATCGGCCTTTGGAGCCACAGTGTGCGCCGCCGCTTTCGAACTTGTCCCATCACTACCCTTCGGCTCCTCTAAGTTTCCAACGTTGGGAGTTCCATCCAAGTTGGGGGTTGCAATGCTGTCCGCCAGGATGTGGAGGTATTGCTTGATGTCGAATTCTGCCGCGAGATCAAAGCCACTTGAAGTACTACTACGAAGGTCGGGGAGGGGATCATTGAGCCAATCCAAACCGTCATTGGCAGGATCATATGGTGTGAGCGGTGCGGTTTCTGAATCTTCGGCATGCTTCTGACCCGAGTTTGGCTTGCCGTGTATGGTTTCCCGAATGTCCCTCCAGTTTACAGTGACTGGTTTGCTTCGGACCTCCTGCCGAAAATTCTTAGTAAACCCCGATTTGAATACTGCAGAAAACAGTGCGTGCTACCTTTCCTGCACCCATTCAATTAAAACCTCGAATAGCTAGGTGGTTTGAGACGGTTGAGACATCCTGTTGATTTCGAAGTTCTGTATTTATCCAGGTAGTCACCGAGACGCTTCTCTCGTCCGGCATGGAAACAGGATTTGCCGAGAAGATCTTCACCGCGAGAGCCTGCGAACGAGGGTAGGATTACTAAAATTCCATATGTAAGGGTTCAAATGAAACCTACGGCAAGAACGTCTGATTCATCCCGATCGATTAATTTCATCCACCAGTCGCGCGCAGAGTCCGTTGATTTTTTCTTGCGGTCAAAGGGTTCTGACCCATCCAAGAAATTTTTGAGTTGTGATCGCAGTGCCCTTAGTCCTTCTGAGGGTGTAAGATGAGCAATGTAAGGGTTTATCTCCCGCATAGCAATTTTCGCATCTTCGACAGTGCGATCAGTACGATATTTGTCACCATACTCCCGCTGGAGGATCTTTTGGAGATTCAGACCGATTCGTTCTATCAGTGGCGGATTTTTCTTGATCGCCGGCTGGCCACTACGAAATGAGAGCGTGACGGGCTGGATTTCGAGCGGATTTGGGGTATTTAAAATAGTTGCGCCCCGGTTGTCTCGTAGATTTATAGATTAGATCACTTTGGTGAAGTACAATGAAACACACCTGGATCGAGAACGAAGGCGGTAAAATATATGTTGGAGGCGCGTTCGTCCTCAATGAGCTGACAAAAGCGATAATTGGCGATGCTTCGGATAAGATCCTTCACCGTTTCCGCATATTTTGATTTACTTCCAGCTGAGCTGTCTTTTCTGATGAGATCATTAAGTTGCGCGACAACCGCCAACCAATACAGATAAACATCTGCTGGAGTCGTGTCCTTCGACTCGAGGCATTGAATGGCCCGCACAATCTGCATCAATACATTCCCCAGACGTGTAAGCTCCCGTTTCAAGTGGAAGACATCCTCGTCATCCTTGAAGTGTTTTATAAGGATCAGTATGATGTTAGCTCGTGTCACTGAACTAGAGTCTCAAAGATTCACCTCACTGTCAATTCCCAAGGCGGGGTTACGAACGATGCTGACGAAGGCGGGAATTCCGCGTGAGATTGATTCAAGACTCCAATAAATTGTCCCAAAGCGGGTGTCACCGATAGATTCGAGGCCGCGGGAAATCCCCAATTCCTTGCGGGCTACATCGAACCAGTCGCGCGTGTATGACGATAAACTCATGAGGGCGAGAATTTCCTTCATGTCCGCAATAATCTGCACAACAATTCACATGTTTGTTTCTTCCCCAACTGAATTGACGTACCGGCTGAAATACAGGAATACCACAGATATCCTTACAAGCATGATGCAGATTATGGCAGGCATCGGATAGGTTAAACATCCGTTGGAATTGCTCTACCGTAAGGAAACGGCCTTTATTGATGTTCCCAGCTTTGTCAGATGTCGCAGCGCAAAAGCGCGACGGCCCAATCGTCAAGATCCACTAAAATAGGTTCGTTCAGCGGCAACAAAAAATATTGTACTAGTTAAAATGCTTGCCTTTTTAAACAGTTCTGCATAATATTCCCCTGTCTGGCTAATACGGGAAACATCGTCGAGGTCGACACAAAACGATTGCCGGTGGATGGTGGTTATGTGAATGGTAATGAATTTTTTCCTCTGGAGTTTTGCACCGTCGGAGCTGATGGTTAAATACCGACACGTCCGCAGGTAGTCAAGTACTGCGATCCGCACGTTGGCGGCGTAAGCCGGAACCAGGGCATCTTCAAATGAGGTGCGGCTGACAAGGCTGTAATTACCATTGAGTGTATTACAAAAATGCTTGAACTCGTCGCGCCCAATAATGCGTGGGGCGATGCCACAGTTGACAAATAGCTCAACGAGCGCGTCGTTGACTCTAGTCGCAAGAGCCTTTCGGCCCTCCGTTTGGTATTGAGTTAAGAGCTTGTTTTGTGAGCTGCCGCCAGTTCCTTCACGCTCAGTAGAATGGGCACTGGCTGAAGATTTCTGGGAAGAAAATGTGGTCGAGACGGTCTTGGTTCGTTTGAGCGGCGGAGCCTCAACGGGAAGGATGGAGTCCGGTCCGAGAGCATCGCGAGGACGTTTAGCGGGAGCAGTGAGGCCGAATTTATCATTCAGCTTGTCGAGGAGGTGAGGATTCTTTTTTGCCAGCTCTCTGATCGCATCCTGGACCATAGATCCACCGTCGATTGCTGCCAAGTACGCACAACTCATAGCATGCTTTAAAATTCGTTCTTTTCCACGTGGCCAAGCCCACGTTTTGTGACATCCTGCACTCGCCAGACAACGGACTATTTTCTTCTTGTCCGTATCGTAGCACGGCTTGGAAATTCTCAGAAGAAGAGGATCCAATTTCCTTCCTCCAGATCGGTCGTCTGTGTCCTCGTCCGCCGGTGGATAAGCGGGGTCATCGGTGCCGACAAGAATTTTGGTGTCTGGCTTTTTCACTTCCGGTACGCTGGTATCCTTGGCTTTCTTTCTTTTCTGCTTCTCTGAGGTTACGTTCTTTCCAGTCAGTGTAGTCTGCCTGTCGGTATTCTTCCCTCCATTGGATTTTCCAGAAGGAGCGACAGCGGGCGGTAAAGATGGAAGCTGAGTACTTCGAGATCAGTGATAGCGCGTGCCGATGGGGATTTACTCACTGATTCATTGTGAGCTAGTATGCTTGCCGCTGTAGACGCCGTCGCGTTGTCTAACCATCTAATAAGGTGAGACGCGTCCGGGTATTTCTGGAGCCAAAATTCAAGAATGCCGGCAAGAGTCGCAATCGCAGGGCCGCGAGTCGGGATTTTGAATATGCCTTCGTCATTCCGGGAGCCAAAACCGAACATTGCGGCCTCGATTTCGCGGTTGATCGCCATTTCTTCGCCGATGCTCTGCGCCCAATCCGCGTCAAGACTGAAGTGCAAAAGCTTATTTATAGAGTCATCAGGTGCGGCCAGTGGGAGTTCATGGGGTAGATTTTCCATATACAGCCTCAGAAGGCTGATTTTCCCGTCGTGCGACATGATAGGCGCGGGCGGTCGAGAGCGAAAATTTTCTGTCACCCTACTCACAGAGCACCTGACTGTGACACTGGGCGAATTCCCAAATTGAGCGTGTCCGGGGAAGTTTCGATGTTTTCCAAATCTCTTCAGAGGTCTACAAAGTTGTTTTTCCGGCCCTGGCTGCCAGGATGGCGACGGAAATGAAAATCCTCACATAGGAGCTAATTTACTCTAATTTACTCTAATTTACAGGCTCTTTTTCGGTCCTCCAGCCCCCCGGTAAATTAGCCGCTAATTTACCGGGTTAATTTGCACATGTAATTTTCAAAAGGCTATTTCCCGCCACACTAGCAGCGTTCAAGTGGCTTATGTAGTAACTGTCGAAGGTCAGAGCAGACCTCAAGCACGGTGCAGGAACTCCTCGGTTGAAGCTTCTCTAACGCGGAAACGTCACGGATGTTGAACGTCTTCAGTTTAAATAGTCTCTCTTGACAGACGCTCTAGTAACGGAAAACGTTCGTGCCTCACGCGTTATAGAGTCTGTTAGTTACCGCGCTTGATACCCGGTATCCTGTGTTATTATGTAAGCTTCCATTTTAGGCGCTCGTCCGAGACGCGTCGAGACGCGTCGTGGTGGGTATCTGGACCTCAAAGGGAAATTTACTGCAACTATTTAAAACATGCCGATACCAAATGTACATGGTCCATTTTTTGCAACCCAAGAAGCAAACGAGGCACATTTACGAATATGTACTTGGATCCAATTTGCTTCCTGTCTGCTCTCAGACCTCCAATTATTGCTACAAGAGATGAAAAATGTGCCAGAAGGCCTATCTACACGACAATCAAGCTCAATGTTGCCACGAAAAGGATTCCCGACCATGCTGAGATGAGAAACGCGTCTCGACGCGTCTCGGATGAATTCCCAAAGTGGAAAGCTTACATAATAACGCAGGCAACGGGTAAATCAGCGCGGTAACCACAGGACTACAGTTTAAACGGACATTGCTGAAAGAATCTGTCGAAAACGAGATATTCAAGCGCCGGCCAGAGGGTATGTCTCCAATGTGAAGCGAGAGGCGCTGCAATTCAAGACAGGCAAAGCATCGGGATACTGTACTATTTCGACCGTTTCTTCACTATTCTTAGATTTTGGTCGACCGAAGAGACCGATAAATTTCCTTTTGAATTAAGGCGTTTTTTGAACACATCAAAAAAAATCGGGCGTCACCCGTCACTGAAGAAATGGTCGAAATAGTACAGTATGAGAATTGTGCGGAAGTCGTCTGGCTGTCTGTCCGGAATGGCAAGACTAAATGTCGTGAGGTCCGTACAACGTGTATGATGCGCCTAAGTTCTAATGACATATATTGACTTTGTAGTACACCGTTACTGTGAAGAGTAGAAAGTACTACGAAGAGGGACGAGCCTTTTCAGAGGGACGAGCCTTTTCAGGGGCGTCCAAGATGTAGCGCTCGACAGTACTCTCAAGAGTCTTTGAGATCAGGTCTGCATGCCTTTGCACACAGAATAAAGAGATCGCCATTTTCCACCGAATCGACAATTTGTCCTCTCTGAGATCGAAGGTTGCCACTATGATTTGATAAAATCGGACCACGAGTTTTCCTTCGATGCGCTCCAATTGAGGAAAATGAGTGTAGATTCGGACCTGCTCCTCATCATAGTATACGCCGTACACCATGGTCTTGTTATTGAAGGCGGGTAAGCTTTTAGGATCGAAGCCTTTGATGGCAAGCTTTTTCAAGCCTTTCTCTTGATAGTGAGCGAGAACGAGGAGAATCAGTGTTGGGTGCACAGCAGCAGCCATTTGGGCGCGTGCGCTCGGCGCCCTGGACGGGGTCTTGGATTCATCATCATCGCCGTCGCTGAGTCCTGTTCGTTTCACTTTAGCCTCCCCGACAATTACAACTGGCTGCAGCTGCGTCGGGCCACCATTCCGCAAAGCTGCAATGTCGGGCAAAGGGAACGACTTCAGCGGCCGCAGAATGTATGGGGAGTCCAACTTCTGGCCACTGGATACATAATCATGTTAGCAACTGGTATTCTTGAACGAATCAAAGCTCACCTGATGACGTGGACTTTATCAGCACTGTAAAAAATGCCGCTGAGAGCCGATCCAACAGCTCGTTCGACTGTGAGTTCGCTGATGTTCGCGCCTTTTGGGCCAGATTGAATGCTGGTGAGGCGGAGCAGAGATACTAAAGCTGCCTCCTTCACCCGTTTCTTCGCCACTATAACGGGGTCGCTGGGTTTCTCGTCAAAGAGGAAGTCAACCTCGGGATATACCCCTGGTCTTCGTAAGGCATCTTGCGGCTTCAAGGTGGCATAATCCACCCATTTCAAAATCTCGGTGCGCCGGGAGTTCTCCACATAGTGAAAACAAACTTTGAGCAGTTGTTTGTTCATGCGGACGCTGTCCGGTATTTCGTCGTCGACTGGCGTATCCTTGTCGTCTAGCCTTTCATTTCCTAGATCTAACAAACCGCGCTGCTGGATGAAGATCAATGAAGGTCGTATCCTAAACGGAATCGGACACTCACCAACTTATAATACATGGGTACCCTGACGGCCTGTATGGAATGCACTTCCGACATGTACTTCTTGCGAACGTCTACTATGTCGTTAACGATGCTTTCTGGATCCGACAAAGACGTGCTCTTGATGAGAGTGTTTGCCGCGTCTGCTTCATATACATCCCACAACTTTCCAGGGAAAAAGTTAGGGTCGTCGGCCTTTGGGTCTTCAGAATCATCGCTGCTTGGAAATTCGCTGGGCTGCCAGGCCAGCATTCTCCAGCCTAGCTGCTCTATATCGCCGATGGACAACTTGCTGTGTAGTCGGGGCATTAGACCTCGCGGACGAGGGAACAACGTGCGTCACATTTACCTAGCGGATTTCTTGTCGCTGACCTCAAGCGGTTTGACGAGCCCCATAAGCCGAACGGCTGCTTCAAGATATACGTTGGTGCCATTCTCCTTAATTGCCGGCGTTTTTGCCGTCGCCTTGACGTTCTTGTCAGCAGGAGTCGTCTTTCGGCTCGAAGAAGATGCAGGCATTGTAACTAAGGTTGGGATGCGATGTTGGAAGGTCGGTGAAATTCAGTAGAGTAGCGTCCTTCAATTTATACTGTGAGCTCACGGTAAGATCACAGATGGATGGCAACTGGCAATCACTTGGCCGGCTGCATTAGACAATTGGGAAGGCAACCTTCGGGAGGGGGGACTTGGGGAGAACAATGGCAAAACAATAAAATCTTGTAACGGTATTGTACTCTTACCGCTTCGAAATTGTGACGTCATGATTGTGACATACGGCATACGTTCCTCCCGCCACCGCCAACGCACCGACTCTCATGCCACTCGTCTCATGCCACTCGCTTCTCAATGAACTCCTCTGCTGAAGTCTTCGACTCTATCTCATTGAAAGCTATCGCCAAACTTCGTCTAGACGCACATATTTCCGCTGCGTCTCAACAAGACTTATGGGATTTCCTCGAAACGCCAGGTGGCAGCCAAGCTTCCGAGTGGGTTCAACAAGTGAGGAGATTTTGGCAACCGGATTTTGGTTTAGAAGTTCCCGAGGAATGGACAGTATGCCAACTATACTCCTTTCACCGAATGCAAGGCTGAGGACTCCTTATGTTTTCACTGTAGCGCCTCATTCTCCCTCCCAAAGAGTGGCCCAGAATCGCTATGGACAAATGGCTTCCCACCTCCCTCATCTGTACCATAATCTCGTCCATCGCTTCCCAGCTACAGTTAGTTCCTACTTCCGAATTCATCGATCGTTCCGCGGCCTTGGACTACCTGGGGCCTCTATTTCCGCCATGCAATTCACCAGAGAATGTGGAATCCAATGGCAGTGCTATTTCGGTAATGGTGGACTTTTTACTGTGCGAAGACCGCGACATTGGGGCGCTTTACCATATGCTTGCCATACTAGCGAACACTTCTGGTTGCCAATTAAAATTGTTTGATTCTCATATATTTACTGGCTTCAGCAGCTCACACATTTGTAGGCGCCCTTGCGTACGTTTTCCGCCCCAATTTGTGCTGCCTGGGCCGTATTCGGACGCATGCAAGTCTGATCTTGGCTTTGCGTTGGTACCAGAGTGGCAACCAATCGGCAAAACCATGATTAAGGCGCCTGTGCATTTATCTTCTCCTGCCCTGGTCCTTGGCATCGAATTCGAGGGAAGTGACGGAGGTCTGTCGCCCCAGGATTTGACCAAGCTAGCCCATGCGACTCAGCCACATTTGGAGGCACTTGTCATCGCTCGGCATAACTCCTCATCCTCAGCGTCAGCACTTCCTGCCTGTATATTCGGCATCATCTACCGCAACATGACGGTCTTCATCGTGGCCCACATCGCCTATCTCCACCAATCGATGTACCGCTACCGATCTCTGGTTGTCGATAAACTCCCCTTCCTGCCGTACGTTTCAGACGATCGCAAAGGCCTCCTGGCGCGCTTACGTATCATCGTTGCACTTCTGACGATTCAGCGTCACGCCAGTCTCTCGGCGGCTCTTTGGGGGGACGTGTTCTGGCCATGGGCAGTCGTTGATTACGAGGAGAACTTGGTGCAGAAGCATATAGGCTCTGTGTCGCCCCGCCAGTCTGAGGCCGACGACAAAGACGCAGACGAAAACAGAAAGATATGGGGCGATTCACCACCTCATAATAGTGCCAGTACCTCTGGATTTGATGAGGAAGACATTAACCCGCCACCGGCCGAGCTCGAGCACTCGAAGAATCTGGTCGATGGTTGGCTGTCGGCCTTGGACAATATGATCGAGTCCTCGATGATCCCATGGGAAGGCTCATGTTGACTCTTAGTTGATGTTTCGTCTCCGCGTTGATATTATACATATTTGACCCTGTAATCAACTGTGAGCTGCATCTCCTACATAAATATAACCAGGATGGGCGGTAATTTCGGCGTGCCAACAAGTCTCCTACGCTCCGTTCTCGGTCCCCCGAGTCCCATCCATTCGATCCAAAATGTTGCATCTACGCACGGATTTTTCTCTTCTTACATCCGGCCGAAGTGCGTGGATGTTGAAGGAAAAAGGGACAGGTCGGCGGCAGCGGCCCTTCGCGGCGCGCGTGAGCTTCCTCAAAAGGCTGCTGCTCTGGCATGAAAATCTCACCTTGACTGGAGGTGATAAATACATACAGGGATGACATACCACTCCACCTAAGGAGTTTGCAGCGGCCTCTTCCCATTTTAACTTCGCCCCGACATAACTTTAAATTCCATTCGATTCATACAAAAAGTCACAAAGAGCATAGATGTCGTGCTAGGGAAACACTTTGCCGAGAAGGGACCGGTCCTTTCTTGTTCCGAGCTCAGATCTTGATTGCTCCCTCGTCTGAGATATCGGACAGACGCCAGGCAGCAACAAGGGGACGCGGTGTCGGGATGGGTACCATATGAGTTCCGTGGATGTTGATAGCTCGGCGGTACGTAGCCCAGGCCGTCGAAAACACTGAGAACGGGTGTCAACCTACGGTTTTGGGATGAAGGTAAAACCACAAATACTTACGGGTTATGCTGAGGAGCCAAGCAAGAACATGGTCGATTGTGAACAGTGCGCAGGTTGCACCGGACGATCTCCACCGGCAAGCTTCATGGTTCAACGCAATCATTGCGAATATGAAAACTACATTATGGATGTTGAACGAATGCCAATGTACAGATATATTTGCGCACCGATCCAGGAGAAGCCAAGTGCGCAAAGCACACGGATCTGGACGATTGTTCGACCTAACTTGTGAGAGACGTTGCGGCGGCGGCCCATGTATAACCTGGTCCGATGATAACATGAACCGACCATCCATCGATTGCGAATGAGAAAGCTTACAGAACGGCGAGAACGGTGATCGTGACATCGGTCCAAATGGCGACAAAGATATGGAGAATGCCTAGTTCAAAGCAGTTAAAATCTGTATCGTGATGCAGAGGTGCTGAAGTAGACATACTTGGCGATCTAAACCACCACGTAGTACTCATCTCTGACACCGCGAGGATGAACATTATGACGCAGAGGACGATTGCCACTGGAGGTCTGTGAGTGTCGAGCGGCGACAAACATTGAAAATGCATACAGAAGATTGAACCGTGTCGGATGCCAAAGGATGTCTTGAGCTCTCGATTGGCTTCCAGCTCGGAGGAGCATCGAGCACAAAAACGCTGGGGTTGCGACTCGTGGCGAGCACGGGAATCCTGATGTTTAATATGATAGTCGACATCCGCAAGCAGAGGCTGGGTGTCGGAATCCATGGTAGATGAACAAGGTGGACTATGCAGTTAGGTCGAGGGTAGGTGTGCTCTGGTTTTTATATACAAACCGGACACAAAGATCACCATGTGTTGTCCGCAGTTGACTCTGAGACTGCGCGTCGAACTCCGGAATGATGATCGATGGCACGTCGAAATGTTCTTTCCACTCCTTCCAATTGAGTTCCGTCCCAGTTTCAAAGTAACACCAGCAATTTCAACTGTCTGGAGGTCTTCATAAATGACTTTGACCCCGGTGCACACCTTTTCCTCACAAATGTCCAGGAACCTGAGAATGGGCATCAGTGACCGGAATGGGATATGCGAAATCAGGGATAAACGCGCAGCCCTCAGCGCATGAAGCCGTGTCGGCTATTTGCTTACTACCTATGTGTTTTGGCCCAACTGACTCGAATACACCGAGATCTCTGGAGATCTTCAGAGATTACCAGAGAAAGTCCCAGATCTCTGGAGAATCCCACAGGATAGGATAGGATAGGATAGGATAGGATAGGATAGGATTGCCGGCTCAAGGTCCCAGCGCGGAACGGCCGGTGTCTGTACTACATACACAAGGCGTCAAGCGTATGCTACAGATGTATCTAATCTCCACCGTTATGAACTAGCCCGCCTCCCATCTGTTACATTTTCCGGACCCATGCGATAACCCAATGGATCATCAACCATAGGCGGGATGATCAACGCCAACCTGGTCGTAACCGAACCCAGGAGTCAAGAGCCAGTCCTCCAGCCCCTCACATAAATCGCTGTCATCCAGAAAGTAACAAACATGGGATCGAACCGTCTCCCAGTTTTGAATTCGATACACGACATATATTCATCACTGAACTATTATGTCCCGTCAACCTATCTAGGTTGAATTGCTTTGGTGGGCCCATCTCTCTGAGTGTAGCAAGTGTTGATAAGCAGCCGAAGAACAGCTGAGCTCGTCACACCACGCAGAGAAGTGCGAAGAGAGCATATTCTCAATCCGCTATGCTGAACAGCACACAAAAGCAGCGAACAATTGAAGAGTCTAATTGTCTCGCTCGGGGATCGTAACTTCCCTTATCGATACGTTGCCTCCGTTAAGGCCACTGCAATCCACCAGTAGGAAGAAACACCGAGATCTCTGAAGAACTCAGATTTTGAATTTTGATTGGGCTGAAAATCACGACCGAGATCTCGGCCGATCTTCAGATATCTCCGTCTTCTGTGGCACTGCCATCACATAGTCATCAAAATCAGGAGTAGAGAGAACCCGAGATCTCAAATGGAATGTCTATGTATCAGAGCTTCAAAACACCGACATCTCTGGTGATCTCGTATCCACCTCCGGTCCAAGCAAGCCTTGGCAGTGAGTCATGGGGCTGGGTATCCTTCCTCTCTGCATGTACACACTGCTGCGCATCCTGCCAAGCATTGACCTTCTGTTGGCCGCGTCATTGCAGTGCCGGGTAGGCCGCGTCATTACGGGTCCGTGTGGGCCGCGTCATTGCACAGCCGGGGCTCGAACTTCTGGGAATCAAGACTCTCGCAAGTCGCACTTACCATCCATTCATGTCCTTCTCCGAAGCTGTCGAGAACCTCCGTGTCGCATACCAGATTTTGGAGCGAAATGTCATCTGGACCTTGCGCACCCAGCGTGGTGCCCATGCCCAGCTAAGCTTTCAGGTCTCAGAGGCACTCCAGTTCTTCGAGGCTGCACAGCTGGTATTTTTTTTTCTTCCTGTTCAAGCTGCGCTGTCTGCTCACACCGTCCATTCCATTCCCTCTTGCAGCATCGGGATGCCATTCCCGCAGCAGACTTTGCCACGCTCGAGCAGAGCATCACCGACATGACTGCTGCCCTTGACGACGCACGACACCAGGCCTCTGACCTCCCTACAGGCCCACGTATAACCCTCACCACCCGCACAAGCACAGGTGGTCGCCCTCGCCTCGACATCGACCCTACCTTTCTGGCGGAGGCCTTGACGCTGCGCGGTCCCACCCATCTTCAACAAGTATTTGATGCCTCTGCACGCACAATCCGACGTCGAGCGCTCGAGTATGGCCTCGCACAGCCAGGTGCACCTGTATATATCCACACTCCCCAGGCTAACGGCACCACGGTGCGCACCCATAATGCAAGCTCTACACCCCTCACCGCTCTCACCGACGACGATCTCGATGCACTGGTCAGCTCCATTCTCCAGACCTTCCCCAACTTTGGCAGGCGCATGCTTCGTGGTCGCCTGAGGGCAGCAGGGCACCACATCCCACGCAACCGTCTGACTGCTTCCTATCTGCGAGTTCATGGATCTCCTGGATCTTTTGGTGCACGATTTATTCACCGCACTCCATATCATGTCGCGGGCGCCAACTCGCTCTGGCACCATGACGGGCAGCATGGTTCTCCTTTCCATCTTTGATTTACCCCCATCATATTGACTCTCTACAGGTCTCATCCGGTTCAAAATTGTTATCCACTGCTTTGTGGATGGCAAGTCCCGACTCGTCACCGGCATCCGGGTCAGCAACAACAATCGGGCTGAGACCGTGCTCGATCTCTTCAAGCATGCAGTGGCTCTCTACGGCCTACCGAATCGCGTCCGTGGTGACCATGGCACCGAGAACCTCCTCGTTGCTGTCATGATGGAGACCGAGCGCGGGGTTGAGAGGGGATCCTACATTTGGGGCCGGTGCGTCGCTCCACATCTTCTTCCACCAGGTTTTCATCTCTCTTGCAGAAGCGTCAACAACACCCGTATCGAGCGTCTTTGGTACGATGTCACCCATGGCTTCGGTCACAAGTGGAAGCTTTTTTTTGTCGAGCTCGAAGTCAATCATGGCCTTGTACCGACCATTCCTGCCCACATCTGGTTGTTGCACCACCTCTTTCTCCGCTGCATAAATGATGACGCACAGGAGTGGGCTGCAGCATGGAACTCCCACAATCTCCAGATCCGTGGCGAGCGTACACGCTCACCACGTGACATCTTCCTTTTCAGCATGGTCCAGGATGGACCTCGGGGCCTCGAGCGCTTTTTTGAGCCACCAGAAGAGGATGTCAGCGACCCAGCCACATATGGTATAGACTGGGAGGTTGGAGACGACCCCACTCTGATGTGCCACCTCCTCACCCAGAACCCCCAGGATTGGGAGGAGCATAACCCATTCGCACCTGGTATTGCTGACCTCTCTGACGTCCCTTGCGAGCCGCCAAACTGCCCATTCTCACCTGAGCAGATCGAGTACCTTGATGTCCAGCTAGGAGCACGTGTAGACACCACTTCTCGTAGTATGAATGTTCGCCGGCTGGTGTGGAAGGAGGCGTTTGAAATCTGTAATGGTTTTTACACTTAATCATTTCTTTGCTATCCGCCCCGGAATTAGATGATGCAAGATTTGAGGCTGTGCAACATATCACTCCTTGACCGATGTGACCATGCCGTCGACCCACATTTTGATGGATGCACCATTTCCTAAGCTGCCACTCGACGTTATAGAGGAGATATTTACGCTAACCTTGCCTTCCTACGTGCCTGCTGCAACGTACTTCCATTCCGACCTTCGGTTTCACCAGCCCTCTATCTCCTCTGCTCCTTTGCTATTGTGTCGGGTATTGTCACAATGGCAGACAATGGCAATTAGCTTCAAGCGCCTCTGGAGATCCATGAACACAGTCGGTGTTTCCAGCCCATGGCTTATTGAGTGCTGGCTCGCTCGTGCGGACTCTGCCCTCCTTTCCCTTCGCCTCGAGCAACCGATCCGAATCCTCCCTACCATTTACGCTCCCCTCGCTGAAACAAGGCTACTCGCTCCGGAGGATTATGGGTTTCACACACACCTACATCTCCCGCAGCTTCTTCCAAAGTTGTCCCAGTGTCGCGAGCTGGAAATTGTTAACTGGTTCCTGCTCTGCTTCTTCCCCGCCACATTCGTCCAACCTCTCCCGCTTGAAAGTTTTTCCGCCATCATAACACACAGAAAACCTGCAGCTGCCTGGCTTTCAAAAATGCTCTTTCAGGCCCCGCATTTGTCCAGGTTGCACTGGATTGGACCTCTCATCGATGCACCCTGGAGCCAGCTCACTCATCTGAGCTGGGAGCCTGACCTGTGCAGCGTCCATGACCTGCTCCAGTTGGAGCCGATGCTCTATGAACTATCAAACCTACTCTACTTTCGCTTTGTGCCAAACGTGTGGGCGTACGACGGAACACACTCAACACTTCATGCTTCACACACGCTGCGAGCGGTGACCACATTGTGTTGCCCAGAGTGGGAGCCCCTGCTTGCTTTTCTCGTCCTACCTCGTCTCACATGTCTCATCCTCAAAGAGCATGCAGATGATGATCACAGCTCAAGCATCTTACCCCTTCTCGTGCGCTCACGGTGCATCATCTCATCCCTT
>JARJCP010000253.1:0-62551 GCA_029281795.1 Mycena crocata | reverse complement strand
AGCATCAGGTCTCGTAGAGTCAAGCCCGAAAATATCGATGTATATGCATCGGCTGTGGGAGAATCGCGGCCCTGAACTGCTCAGAAAATTAGCATAGAACTAAAACAGGACCGAAGGACATATACGGCTGAAGTTCAACAACTCGCCTTGCGTCGCGCGCACATACTCCATCACGACGCTAAAGGTTTCCGCCGATTCTAAGGAGAACCGAAACAGAATGATAACGTCTAAACTAGACAGAAAACTTTTCCATTTCGGCCCGTAAGGAACTTTGCTCAGAGCAGCGACCTTGGATCGCTGAGCAGCGGAGAGTGGATGATTGTTGGTGAAATCTGAGGAACGATCAGGCTAATGCGGAAGGAAAATGGACCACGAACCGATCTCCGGGAACGAGGAGGTAACATGCACTCTGCGATGCGAATGCAAGGATAGATAGGACATTGAGGGAGCCACCGTCGAAAGTGGGGGAAAAGAAACAAAGAAAGGGGGTAGGCATAGCAGCAGACAGGAGACTGTACACACAGGAGTAGATTGACGCGTCGAGAAAGAAAAAAGAAAAAGAGATTATAGGAGAGAATGACTCAGAGAAGAATCACCTTGAAAAGGAATAGATGAGAGGGGCGGCAAAACAAGACAGCAAAGTATAATGATAGCCCAAGGGATCACGCGAATAGAAAAAGAAAAACTGGGCAATATATTGAGAAAATTTGACTATGGGAATAAGCCGCGACGCATAAGCGCACCCAAACTTGTGCAGACATCGAGTGGCTGGTATAGACGGAGGCGAGGGAGGCGAGACAGCAATGTAAATAATAGGCGCATGCGGACCGGCCTAGGGCGCGTTGAGAAAATACAAACCAAAGAAAGAGTTAAAGAAAATGTACCGGAATATCTGACCTGGGCTGGACCACGCAAGCTGAAATCAGGCTGAGGGGACACGAAGTCGAAAAGGCGAACTGAAATAACATACCGGTTTATCTGGGACAATTCTGGTTGCGGCACGTATCGCCGAGGCGCCAGGGACGATTGACGCGGGTGTAGGGAATGCCGACCGTGGAAACGCCATCGGCGTACTGATTAGAAAGACCGCCCCACCGAAAGATACCGACGTCCTTAAAACCTTCGTTAACGTTGCGCAAGTTCACGGGACAATTAACGCCACAAGGTTCCCTCCAGCTGGTGGTGGATATGGAACTGCGAAAACCACGACGGTGCATCTTGACAGCGCCCAGAACCGACGTCGGGAACCAGCTCTCGAGAGCTCGTTTCTCGATCGCGAGCTTCATGTACAGGATGTAGACGTCAGAACAGGTCCAAAGGTTGTTGCGAAGGTCGTCGTCGCTCCGGAGAGGATGCTGAACAAGGCCCCGTCCATACTCTCGGAAAGACAGATACTAAAATTCTGCGGAATGAACCTCAGCGAAAACCACGACGGTGAAAAGGATACGCACGTCGGTGAAAGACTCAAACACGATAAAAGAAAAGGTTGAGTCGGCGGTTTCGCGTTGACACCGGGCTGCTTAGCGGCCTCGCTAAGACCGATGCTTGCGAAGAAAGACGTCCACATCCACATATGTCCCGGGGGTAGAAAGATATTAAGGTTAGTGGGCTTCCATTCGTGTCGATACGGATAGGCGAGGACAGAGGAGGCAGTAGACCCGCCTATGCCACTGCCAGACGTCTCTAGGAGTTGAAAGAAGGCGTTGATGTGGATGTCCCCAAGGAAAATAACACGAGCAGCCGGAGGTTGCAAGAGAAGAAAGCTTTGACAAGGTCTCTGGCGTACTCACCGGTTTGGGCGAGTACGAATATGGTGAGGAGGTCACAATGCGCGAGAAGAACTCCATGATGAAGATGTCGCGCATAAAAAAGAAGGTATTAGCCATGAGAGTGCTGGTACGGCGACGTTTGTCGACGGGTAGAAGGTCTTCCGCCTTACGCTTCCTCCCGACATCTATGTATGCCTTAGTGTTTAGTATAGCGGAGAAAACAAAGCGTACATTGATAACAGCGAGAGGCTTGCGGTACAGATCCGGCGCTGCTGCTAGACTTCGGGTTCTGTACGCAAATGAGAGAATTGAATGGGGAAGAAAGATGAAAGGAGGACCTTAGAGGCGACTGCAAAAACAGGTAGGAGGCCGCCTGCAAAGATGACCTGGCTAAGAGCTCAGACTGGCCGAGAGAGAGAGAGAGAGAGAATAATATAGCACACCGTCAAAACAGCCGAAGTTGTAGCGATAAAAACCATACAACAAGGAGAAAAGACAAATCAAAACCTTAGGAATAAGCGCCGCAGAAGTAAATAGATTCCGGGGATCCGTCCAAGGTAGGGGCAACCCTACTACAGAGGTTAAAGTCGCAAGGAGTAGAAGAACAGGCCATACTGTCGAAAATAGCCAACGGAAGATACTGTCGAGGTCAGGTTGACCCAAAATATACAAGGATGGCCTTATTACTGAGGTTAGCACGACAAAGAGGTAAGGATTAAAGCTACGCACCGTGTCAAAAAAGGCCAGCGAAAGTTACACTTTCAACTTCAAGTCGACCCTAAAATAAGTGGCTGAACATAAAGGAGCATGAACAGGGAACAAAGGAGAGAGATGGATGGCGACGTAAAGGGTTTGCCTTCCAACTGCTGACATTTTGACCGACGGTAAGGAGGAGAGAGCTGCTGGTAGTCATTGACGTCGATCGAACAAGGAAAAACAGGGATGCTATTATGAACGACGGTGAGGAGTAAAAAGTTGTTGGCAGTCATTGAGGCCGATTGAACAAAACAGAAAAATAAATTGTAAGACCAGGGGACGGGAGATTCAAATCTCGTAGTAGAACTGTTCAATTTCAACCCGGAAGGACACACATGAAATTCCACTGGCCGACGATCATATCGACCAAAGAAGGCGTCTTCGCGCTGCATAGAAGAGGGAACTGTGTCCATCTATGATAGACCAAAAGAAGAGATGACGCCGTTCCAAGTAATGTCGATAAGTCGATGAAGGTGATGATGAACAGGAAGACAAAGGCAGAGACGATATGAGAGTGCCTGGACACTTTAGTGTTCCGGGTTCCTGTAGCAGTTGTAAACTGCCTAATATAATAATCATTGCGGACAGCCACCGCCGCTTCATCTCTTTTCCGAAAAGTTTTTCAATTCGTCGGGTTAGGGTTACGTCTAATTTTTTTTCTTTGAAATTCATTTGTCCCTCGCGTATATCTAAGGTAGGGCTTCTCGGTTCTGATCTCTCTTCCAGTGCTTTTTTCCCCCGTCTCGATAGGAGCTTCCCTTGGGCAGATGTTTTCTCTCAGATCATAGATTTTACGTAACTTACGTAAGTAGTTCGTGCCGCATCCTGTTTTCGAAAGTTTCTCGCCCGCAAACAGCAGCTGCGGGCCATGCAATTGGTCTCCGAAGTGAGGTAGGCCACACAGGTATACGAACCAACTTGCACCTAGTCCGCCACAACAACAGGCCTTCCGCAGCGATCCCAGCCATAGACGTTCTGATTGACACGTCGGATTCGAGGGAGAGGGCGAGAAGAGTGTTGGTTCAAAGAAATGGTAAGATCATCGGAGGCCCAGATGCAGTGCTAGAATTTGGTCAAAGCTTTTGGAGCAAATAACAATCTCACTTTTTTCCCTCGACCATCTCTGCGAGCTTCAGAGTTACAACCCTCCCAAATCAGTTGGCTGCTATGGAGTTTATTCGAGAGGATCAAGCTCTGGTCAGTGGTATGACGGTCGATATTATCCGGGCTATGTATCTCAACCGTCATCATGATGCCTCCAGCAGAGCTCGAGATCTTTAGATTGTGTTTTTGCGGCTTGAGCTTCCTCCATAGACGTCCCTGGCTTTGACCCTGGTTGTCTGCGGTGTTCCCGGTCGTGATTTTCATTTTGATCATCTTTTCAGGTTAATTTCAAGGGGCGTGATGTGCATGTCATGAAAAACCGTTTAACTCAAAACCTCTATGCTTTCCTGAACAGTTGTCGGCCTGCTTTTAATTATCTGTGATCAGGGGTCTCTAGGAATAGGCATTGATCATGGGCTTATAAGGATTTTTTTTTCTTCTACGCGACACCGCAGCTCTAAAGTGACCATGCTCATCAGCCAGCTGCTCCGGCCACAGACGCCCCCACAGGCCTCATCGAACCGACCTCTAAAGTCTTTTGTGCCCAATCCGCAGCTTGACGATGTAAAAATATGACATTTTTCTTGACTAACACATTCTAATTTCAAATCCTTTCAGTCCCGCAGCAACCAAAGGTCTCCAACTCCAAGCACCGACGCGTCGAAAGTTATCAGTACGCAGTGTGCATTTATTCTCTTAGGTTTTTGCCTTACCTATTTTGCATTCTTAGACAGATGCGGCAACTGTAGGCAGCGCGGCCACAACCGCAAGACATGCCCCTTACCTGAAGCCCGAAAACCGCCGCCCATCATAACCAGACCCAGGGCACGCGGCTGCTGTGGCCTTTGCGGAGAACCTGGGCATAATCGCACCTCGTGTCGCATCCGCCCTCCCAAGTAACACGCTTGGCCACATGATCAGCAGTTTTCTTTACCCTCGCGCTCTCCACTTTAAAGTTGCCTCAGGGCTATTTAATCACTTCCATACACGCTGTAATTCTAATGTACATAGCCACTTTTGATTCCCAACTACGAAGGGCCCTCCCAATCATCTGTAATCTTTGTCAGTCGAACAGTCTCGAGGCATAGGCCGATGCAAAGCCTCGTCCGTTAATTAGCGTCTCTTCTAATTATCCAAATGGAAAGAAAATACTGAAACAAACGCCACGATGACGCGAAAGAGCGCGTGTCTCACGTTCATTACTGCCTACAGTCGGTGTTCCAAAGCTTCTCGTTGTTGAACTTACTTTTTTGACATTGTATAAGCCCATTCGAACAAAAACTGGAACAACAAGCGTTGTATTGGTAAGAAGTGGGCAGTTAATCAATTATAATACATGTACAATGCGAAAAGTGAATTTCATCTTCCATCATCGCGAACAGCCTCCTGCTTCAGGATTAGACAGCAGATGCGGGATATTCTTCCTGCACATGTCGACCTTGGCGAGAAAAAATTAGAACCAATCCATATGTATGTGAAGATATCTAAAGAAAGAACGTACGGAGCCCGTCTCTAAATCAACCGCAGCGATGGACGGGATGCTTTGGCTTTGGCCGCTGGCGTTTTTGTTCCCGATTTGCAGGGTGCTTAGGGGAATGGAATTTCCTATTGAGTTCCAGCCTTTGTCCCCGGCGTCGATCTTGTTCCGGATGCGCTGCCGCGTGTTGAGCCTGCAACGAAGTTGGATAGTTTTCACGAGAAGAAAATGGCGACGTACGTGGCTAGCATACTATTCATGTAGACTAAGGGATGTGAGGATGTGAATACGAGGATGCGACATACTACTTACGTTTGCTGCTGGGAGCCAAACCCAGGAAGAACCAAAATGTGTCGGGCAGCACCAGGAACTTAAAATAATGTCAGCCAATGGTATGGTTATTCATTCAACAGTTTGGATTCGTTACCAGAACCATCGTGACAAAGGAAGACATCGCAGTGAGGGTGCCGCGGTTGATGGCGTCGTAGACCAGCGCGTCGACCATGCGATTTGTTCTGTAAATTGGTGAGTTGTAATGAAGTCGATGAATGAGAGAACAGTTTGAACTTACTTCATCATCTCCCCCTTTTGGTTCTTCAGAAACAGACAGAGGTAAGTGGTGATAAGAACGTCGCATGCAAATGATGCTCCCGATTGAATGGTTGTAGCGATCTATGAAGGCGTTGAGCAAGGTTACAAGCTACATATGATGCGAACCTTAGTCTGGTCTAGCTTAAGAAACGACCGAATTTGGTATCTGAGATAATGCGTGGGTGCCAGGTGTGCGACAGTCAGAAAAAAATACAGAACGACGCACGTCCAAGCAACCTGTGCAATCCCTGCCACTATGAATTTGATGAGGTTGGCGAGCTTTCGATGGGAAAAAGTTCAAATGCGTTACAGATTTCGATAAAGGCCAACGCCAGCTGCAATATGTTAGCGACATGCGAATTAGTGATTGGAGAGTGAGTGACGCACGATTACATATATCCCGAAGGCTTGAGGCTGCATTTTCTGCGACCCTTGGTTACTATATGTAGTTCATCAAAGGCTATTGATGTATAGAACCGAACGAACTTACATTTGATGATTCGGTTGGCGAAGAATCTGGGTTCGAGTAGGTCAGTGGTACGGCGACGGAGTTTCGAAAAGGGAATACATTTGCACGGTAAAAGCAGACAGATACTGACGAAGATTCAGCAAGACGGCGATAAACAAGTGGTTGGACGTACTGCGCAGAGCAATTGCAACTGTGAGAAGATAATAGTGTTCAGATTGGATGTCTGCAACGATAATAGAACATACTGAGTCGGCCCTGAAGTAAGTATCCATTAGAAAATTGCGGGGGTTATGAACAGTGACTTGACTTACCAGATGAGGTTAGTTTGAGGGACCCCGAATAATTTTACGAAACGAGAGTACGACGACACCGAAAAAAAGATAACTTGGATGGTTTCTAACACGCTTGGAGACGGACAAATCAGTGAGACTTGGGAGACGAGGAAAAACGAACGCGACGATTGAGACCTGAAGGTGTTCTTGGTCAGCGCATGCAAGGAAAGCTCGATATCACTCATGGTCCACTTGATCGAGGCTGGATCGGTGGGACTGGCGAAAAAATACATCCAAACCTGAAGCATCCCGGCGCCGTACAATCTGTTCGCAGCCCGGGTCAGCGAAGAATGGAAGTGAAACGGAAAAAAAAACAGCGACATGGTTTCCTAAGAGTGGGATAATCAGATAAGGAAGAGAATGGAGTTGAAAAATCACTCACCAATACCAGCGACACGAGCCATACGCCGTACGTTGCGTCGATAGAGGGTGTCATTGCTAACAAATTGTAAGGAGTGTGGATAGTTGACGTCGGGAATAGAAGACAAGCACAGAAAAAGACACACACTTCTTATATTTTCGACCGGTGCGTGGAGTTAAGGCTGGCCACCGCGCCAGATGGACGTGATGGCTCGATCAAGGGTAGTTCCTCCTATGCAGTCACGGAGGCTTCCATATGCCCAGACATCGCAAATCAATTGGTGCAGCTTTCCCGTAAAAAGGGAGTCCTGGCAGCAAGTTCCCGAATTTGGATAGCCAGAAGTCCAGGGAGTTCTTGGCTGATTAAATTCCCAGTCCCTGCCGAAGCGTTTGCGCTGAATCGTTTTCCTCAAGCAACACAGCACAGATTTGCAGAAGAATTTGAACGAAGACGGTTTGGCTTTGGTGAACACCCTGGCCGCCAATTCGCCTTTTTGAGCAATTTTCGGTACGTGTTCAACTTGCTGTACTTTGGAAGTCGCCACCCTGCAAATCTGTACAACAAACTTTGTGAATCAACGCGGAACTTTCCAGAAGAAGATAGATTCAGGACGATCTGGGACTTTGCTTCTTTAGCACTAACACTGAACAGTCCCTCAAGTCGCACTCACAGAGTTTAAAAGCCCAAACCACCTGGTTGAATTACGTACGAGCTGCAGGGACGTTCTCCTCACAAATAACTTCCCCAGTCCCTTCTCAACTTCCAGAAGTCTGAAAGTTAATTCCTGCATCAGTGCCCTTACCTCATGATTCCCTTCCGCATTCCCTTGCACAACGCCTTTTGCCGAAGTCATCAGAAACCACCATCGAGTCGAGACAGACGCAAAGACATCACTCAGAGGATCAGAAACACAAGTGACAAAAGAGGCAAAATCAGAAACGAGAGCGGAAAAAAAATCACACATGGACAATCTGCACGGTCCGACGGTCCGGACTTGCAGACTGAGTTATCCTATCATTTTCTTCATTTCTGGGCTTCTCTCTTCTTCACCTTGTTACCCTTCATAAATCGAAATATTTAACATTCAATCCAATGCTGCAAGACGTTCGAACGTCGAAACCGACGACTGGAACGAATATTGACATGATTAGATACTCCGTCCAAAAATTTCTTACTCGTGAAGGTAGCGAGTTGCCTTATAGGTCTTGGGCAGTCGTTTCAGATTATATTATCTAACGGGCAACTAAGGGGGGTGATTTTTTTGGAGAAAGTCGTGTAGGAGCAGTCGGCGGTATTATCGCAGTTCGTAATGTATTTAGCAGGCTTTCTGGGTTGAAGACAGGTCCTGCGTGCAAAGGCTTAGTTAGTTAGAGAGTGATGAAGCGTGCTTACTCGCCTTCAAATGCCGCAGGTTCCGGTAGCTGTCGGATGAACGAGTCGAGTACATTCGGCAGCTTGACGATTTCTTCTGGTTTTGGCCTTGTGGACTGTTGGCCATGCCGGTGGGTGGGGGAAACCTTCTGGTGGCTACTTCGAGCAGGCGCATGTGAGGATGTGGGTATGGATCGGCTCGGCTGAATTTCATAATGCTGGCGCGATCGTTTGCGGTCTCACTGTTCTTCACGTGGCTGCGCTGCGTCGCCACTGTCGTAGCTTTGTCGGCGACTGAGGGTGTTTTTATTATTGGTGACGTGGTTGTCAGTCTTTGGAAGGTGTTTGCGTGCGTCAGTGAATCCGAGGTCGTGCTTTGCGGTATCGTCTGTGGTGTTCAGAGTTAGACTGCGATGGTGAGGAGTGTTTCAAGGTTAGCTGCGTACCGGGATAGAGGTAACCGATGCGATGCTCTAGGTCTAGTATGGATTCAAAGGCGTCGTAGTGCTGCCGAAACCCAGCCCATCGTTCCCAGATTGGTTTCGCCTTCTCGGGGGTGAAAGTTCCGACGACAGTTTCGAATAAGGCGCGGGCGTCTTTACGAGTGATGAGTAAGTTAGGGACAGTGGTTCGGCTTCCGCTTACTGTTTTCGTCTCTGATGAGCAGCAGAAAGTCAAGGTGGCTTAGAATGTAGGTCACATCCCGGCCAAATTTCTTCATTCCCTTGTCAAAAACGCGTGCTGCGAGCAGTGGTCCGTCAATGTGGTTGCAGTGGTATTCCGTGAGGGCTGTGGTCAACGTCAGTTGTACTAGGATGCTGCGTGATATCGATGTACAGTACCAGCGGCGTGAACAACGTCCCATGTAATGAAGTCATCCTTCCAAGCCTTTGCGAAAACTTTCCGCCCTCGGCACGCTGCACGAAGCGCGCGTAGTTAATCCATGCGTTGGAGTACATTCTCCGGTGCTCCGTCGCTGGTTCGGTGGGCGATATGGTTTCAGCAAGAAGTAGTGCGGATCTGATGGTAGTGGGTCAGGGTTTGTTAGGTGGTTCAGAACGTCCTGCGTGACAAATGGACATTATCGTACGCACCGTAGACCCTCAGACGAGATGAGAGTAAGTAACAGAAGCGATCATGTTTGATGGCGCTTGTTTGCGTGTAGCGGCGGGATTTCCCCCGGCCCGATGTATAGACGCCGGTTTGTGTCCCGGGCCGTGTCCGCAGTAATCATATGGGAACAAGTATGGGAAGGTGACTATCTAGAACCCAAGACGGGGAAAACAAGTCCGGCCCACGAATAATCAACAACAGACGTATCCCATGCTCCGTAAAACCTTCTAAGATGATTCTCGACGGCGTACACACGGAAGGGTTGTTGCGTGATGATGTGTCGACATGAAGGGCAGTTCCAATGTTCTTCGAGCCACACCCGAATGCAAGAGTAACAGTGGCCATGGCCACACGTATAACTGTACGGCTTATATCAGAAGACCCTAGGCGGAGGCAATACGATTCTTGAAACGTACAACACCGGATGAGAAACGAGCTGCGAGCACACGGTGCATTTGTCGTCATCGTCGAAATTCTCAAAGTGCGGAGGGCCCTCGCGGAGCCAAAGTTCCTCTACTGTGAGAGGCTGTTCTCTGTCTTCCCGAAAACCTGGGACGGCCGAAACATCTCGAGGAGCGACAGATCGATGTATTACAGCGGTACTGCGAGGCCGGATACTACGCAATAGACCAGCGTTGGTGGTACCAACCAATGGTTTAGGGACATCAAGTAGAGGTTTCTTCCGAGGGGGAGGTGCAGGTGCATCAAGAGGCCGGCGTTTTCTGGGTGCAGTCGGGACAATGGGGAAAAAGGACGGGAGTGTGCCCTTGACTGAAGGATGGTTAGTTTACGCGATATCAGCCGCACACCGGCCACATGGATCCTCACCGGGAGGTTGATGGGGAGGAGACTTGGGAGGCATGAAATGCGTACAAAAAGCAGCGTGTATTTAAACGACAAGAGGGACAGGGGTCCGTATTTCAAAGTTAAGAGTTATATGTCAATCAATCTAGTCCATCGTGAAGCAAGGTATATAAACAACGCAGTGTACGCAGTCAAAATGCGAAGCCAGAAGGTCCCAACATCGAAGAAAAGACCGCTGTTGTAAAATGCAGCGTAAGCACATAAATCAAGGACAAAATTGACGACATACGGATAATCCTACTTGCGCTTCTTCCTCTTATCCTTGATATTGCCATCGTCTTCGACACCCATCATGTCGTCAAGAGAGCCTGCGCCCGCACCCGTCGCGGCGGAAGAAGACGAACCCTCACCCCCTTGCGAGGCAGAGGAAGCCAACGCCTTCCCGCCGGAAGTTTCGGCCGACGTGGTGGCCTTCGACGGGGAGGGGATGGAGAAATTGTCAAAAGACGCTGACGCAGCGCGAGAGGGTAGGGAAGCAGTGGAGCGGGCGAGACCGTCGGGAGGAAGGGGACGAGTGCGAGGCTCAACGAACTCGTCGGAGGGATCCAAGACGCGAATACTTTCCGCGTGCAGCTGATAAATCTAGGAAGCGTAAGCATGGTGTAAGAAGTGGACTGGAAAGACAAACCCTGCGCTTCTTCGGCTCCTTCCCGAAAGTATCAGTCATGTTATAGCAGTGCAAAGTCACAAGGGCGAGGATGAGAGTCCCAGTACGAAGAACGGAATAGGTGTCCCAGGGAGCCACGAGCGAATTATCGACATTGCGAATGTCTTGCTGGACGAGCTTCGCTTTATGAAGGTTGAACAGCTCCCCTCCGAAATCGGGCAGCAGCGCCGGGTCGTAGTGAGCACCCAGCTTGATGCGGTCAGCTAGCGTCGTTGCATCAGTCGAGGTTGGGAGCATAAATTATACGGACTCACGGCCAGGAATAGGAACTGCGGAACCAGAAGTAGTAGGCGACTGCGCGGCTGTGGTCGGTGTCCCCCCATCAACCTCATCCAACCGGCGCTTCTGGGTTCGTTTGGTCTTCGTAGCCCCAGCTTCAGCAGGTACCTGAGAAGCACAATTCAAAAACATGACAAAAACCACGAAGGTGAGGAGTGTAGACCACGAAGGTAGAGTGTTAGCGCAGTCGACGACTCTGAGGGAAGACAGACAACGGAAAGGAAAGAAAACGTACCGAGTACTTGGGAGGGAGGTGTATCATCAGGACGTCGTGCTCGTCGCGGCCTTCGACACTGGGCTTGGTCCAGTCTTTGACGATGGGGTACTACTCGTAGATAAGTTAAAATGGAAGAACAACGTGGCACGGCGAGGGAAAGGGAAGGAACTCGCCTCGCCCTTGTTGGCATCCTCGTCAGCGTCCGCCGCGGTAATTTGGCCGAGAGCGATAGCTTGATTGACAACGGTGTTGTACACGGCGACGGTTGCACATGTCGGAACACATAGAGCGATAGTATCGCGAACCTTGGTGGAGTCCTCGATGCGTTTGAACTAGAAATACAGGTAAATGAAGCGAAGTAGAAACACCGAATTGAAAACACACCGTGTCCCCGCTACGTGAATAAAAATTGCCGGAAGAACGAAGAATCGTTCCCAGAGCCGTCGCGCCGACCTCGCCAAAGACAGCAACACGAAGTTCGTCGCCTTTTTCGTTGCGGTACGACTGCTCCTTGTTCCAGCTCTCGACATGGCGGGTGATGTTGTCGGGGTAGTCGAGATTGGCGAGCGCCGACAGACCCATTGATTGAATTTGACTGGCGAATGCGTCGAGCATGCCGGACGCGTTGCGGTTAGAATAGAGGGGATTGTTGATAGGGTGGACGCGGCCGTCTGAAGCGGGTTGAGAAGCCATCCTGAGGAATGATAATTCAGTGGAGGGGAAATCTCCTTTTAAGCGTCCAGCGACCATGTTTTGCAGTGTGTGGCTGGAGCACACCAGAGAAACGATCGAGGATTCGACACGGGTAGGGGCTAAAGCGCAAACAACGAACAGACATCGGACAGGTAGGAGAGAGTTGAACCGACAGGTAGGAGGACTTGCGCAGCGACAGGTAGGAGTTAGATACCGAGCCCGCTGAAAAAAGCATCAGCCTGACGGAGCGTGCACGTTGAACAAAGCTGACGAGGAACGGACGGGTATTCGAACCGCAAAGGAAAATATCCACAGACAAATGAACGAGCCGTACTCCAATACCATCCACCGCTCCTCCTGTCCGCATTGCTCTCGGCCTTAATCAGTATCTCGGCGAAAAGATGTTAAAATGTTAAATTTATTGAGCGACATGTAAAAGGTCCGAAATGTCAAACAACAACGTCAACCTCGAGGGCCTTAATGTCATAGATCTAATATGAAGGTCAGAACAATTGAAACTGAAATGAAAATAAATTAACAAACCCGAATGAACGCGGGAACGGCAACAGCAATTTGTCGCGGCTTGTCACGACGATGAAGCGAGCACTTGACTGCTACAAAATCGCCCACAGAGATTGGATGGAGCGGCAGGGTTTGGAAAATATCGTCAGTCGAGGACATGGTTGTGGAGGACTCGGCGGAAGCAGATGATTCCTGCGACCTGGTGCGGCGAAAGATGAACGATGGAGTGGTACGCGCGATCTACTCAAGGGAAAACAGGGCCGCTTGTTGAGGAAAAGCCAGACGAATCTTGTGAATCGCACTAACCTTGGTTCCGACTGGCACCGAAATTTGCAGATATGGAGAAGGAGTATGATAGCACCAAGGTATAACATCTTCCAGGTGAATAATCTGCGCAGAGTATGTTAAAATCGCACGAATCTAAGAAGAGAGGGAAGTGCTGGCCTCGGAAACTGCAAGAGAATCGGCAGCAACGACTTCCGACAGGCATTGCATCTGGCGTGCAAACTTTGCCAGTCATCGCAACACTTGAGGGTGACGGGAGGGTCACATCGAGAATGAAACCTGTTGTCGCCTACAGCAAAGGGTTAGAGCGGCACTAGACTTAAAAACAAAAAGGGTACATTTCCAGAGACACGCAGGACAGAACCGAAAACGATGCAGCGAAACAGAATGCCCTCTTGGCCGGAAACGTAGGCCACATGGAGGCCTTCTTGGACGCTGCCCGCTTCACGTGTCGGTACGAAGTCAACGTTGATGAGCGACTCGGCGAGCAGTGGACAAGCCAACGAAGATATACGCGCCAGGGCGCGGTCCAGAGAAGAGGCCATGGGGAGGGGAAAATAGCCAAGGAAAGATGGGACGAGACATATGCATATACATCCGATCGTGCGGATCGATGTAATGCAGCCGTCGGGTGACAGAAATAGATAGACGGGATCTACAGCGTCATGTCCGCTTGCATCGTTTCGACGTCGGCTCTTTTGGCGCCTTGGGAGTCAAATGAGACACATCGTCGAGTTTTCTCTTCTTGGGGCGTTTTGGCGTGGGAGCGGGGCGAGCCGCAAAAGATACAGCGGCAGAAGATACGAGACCACTGCTACCAGAGGCAGCAGTGGAGGACCCATTGCCCACGGCATTGGAAGAACCGGGGATGGGAGTGGAGAGGGAGACTCGAGCGTGAGAAGATGAGACAAGAACCGCGTTGTCACGCTGTAACTGTGACACACGCGCACCGACGTCATTCCCATCCGACGGCAACGCCGAACGGGTACCTTTATCAGTGCCTGCTCTGGGGGGTGCGGCTGGGAAGGATGCTTTGATTTCCGCTCCTGCGACCGCAATCTCAGCACGAGTCCCATACCGTACAACCGTGTTCAATGCATAATATCGCATCCGGCGGATCTCTACACGCGTATCTTCCGACTGGCGGCAACAAATTTTGGCTTTGGGAAATGGAGTCAGGATAATAATGCCCTCTAACGACGTTGCTCGGGACACCATGACGTAGGGAGACTCTGTGCCACGACAACCCGTAAAGCTAATGATGCACGCGTCCAAGGTTTTACCTTGCGCTTTGTGAGCAGTCATCGCAAATGCTGGGAGGACGGGTAGCTGTGTTCTTTTGATGGTAACACTTTTGCCAGAGTGAGGATGTTTGAGAACTATATCCGTTGTGTCTTGCAAACTGACCACATGGTGCCGCGGCAAATCAGGAAGAATGTTCGCTTCAGTATCAGGAGCTTCAACAACGCACGACAAGGCATATCGGTTTCCATCTGCGCCAATCTTGTACCTGACACTGACCAACTTCCCAGTGCATCCATTGACGACTCCTCCGGCAACATCGAAATTCTGAGATATCATGACGGGCATGCCGATAACAAGCGGAATTCTGCCGAGGCGAGAATTGGTTTTACCTGAATCCATTTGCGTTAATCTTGCCTTGAGTGCATCATTCTCGATAGGCTTGTTGCGCGAGTGCGTATCGTGCGCATAATACCAGTGAAGAGGTCTCCCAGTCTGGTTTGCGAAATCAAAGGCTTTCTTGATGTTCAAGGCATCTTTGACGCCATTCGTCGCAACAATGGCCGGTGCGGTACTCCAACGTTCAGATTCCCAGTCAACATCAACATTTGACGCTAGACGCGTATTCAACAGGGCATAGTCTGCATCTGTACATCGGCCGTCTCGAAGACGTCCCAGCAATTCAACGAACGGTCGATTCTCTGGCCCGCTTTGCCGCATATTTTGGGATAAAATGACCACAGTGTCCACGGTGAGCCAAAGCAATTTCCCGAAAAGTACCTTCTGACCCAGCTTGGTTCCAGCACTGGAGATGGCCTTGCTATCCATGTGTGCATACAGAGCTTTCTGCCCAACAGGCGGCAACTGGGTGAAATCCCCCGCGAATACGACATTGATCCCGCCAAATGCAAGGTCATTACCTTTCGCCATGCTGAGGGCTTGGCTAATATCGTGCAGCATGGCACAACCGACCATCGATATCTCATCTATGAAAAGAAAATCGACTCCTTCCCACATCGCCATCAGTTCTGATTTCGCCTTTTGCGACCGAACACTGCGGTACTGATTTCCAAACATTAGTGCGGCATGAAGAGTCATACCAGAGATGTTGCGAGCAGCGACGCCTGTATACGAGGCCAAACGAAAACGACGACTCGCACCATGACTAGTGAAATAATCTTGAAGGGCGTTGATGACCCGTGATTTCCCAGTGCCGCCTGGACCACCTAGGTACATACGCAATGGTTTTTGGTCCTTCTTGTCTTTCTGAGCAGCAACTATAGAAAAAGCCCTTGCTTGCTCCGCATTAAGACCGTGGGCAGCGATAATAGACTGAACACTAGCGGGTACGACTGTCACTTCCGGATCGACTGGCCTGTCAGGGAGTATTTTGTCGGCGTTTCTGATTGTGGGTTGTATGGACGGACCAACATTCTCTCGAAATGCTGCCCCATCGGCGATACCAGGGCGAACCAAACCGGAAAGAGGTGTTTCAACTGTCGGCGCTACAGAAATACGCGGAAGGGCTGATTGTTTAGCCGCTTCTTTTCTGGCTTCGTAGGTCTTTTGCCACAATCTCTCAGTCTCGGGATGGAGCTCGTTGACTGCAATGTGCCCAGACGAAAGACGGGGAAACCCTTCCGCACGAACGCGCCCACCGATGTAACCTGATTCTTCACCGCACTGAATTGCCTCCAGGATTGCCTCTTGTGCTTGAATAGAGTGATTCGACCGCGACGCCTCCATTGATGATAAATGCTCCAGAATACTTTCGTCCGTCTCCTCACCAAATTCATTCGAGTCTCGGGAACCCCGTTGCAATTCAAGCGACAAGCCTGCCCGTCGACGATTTTGGCGGTTAGCGTAATGCGCATCTCTACTGTCTTTACACTCGTGCAGAATCTGCATGTTGTCAATACAATATTTAATCTGGTCGGAGCAGGTAAGTAAGAACAGCTCGAACGCAACGGACCACGTCTGACCATGTTCGCGAAGGTCTTCTGCATGGCGCCACGGTTTGAACAAGATGAGCATAAGACGAGCGTGTTTTTCACGGGATACTTCTCGATCGCGTCGTGGGATAGCGGGACCAATCGGGACTGGTACTTTCCTTTGTTCGAATGCAGACACCCTAAGGTGATAAGTGTCATTTTCGAGATGACCGGGCAAGAAAGGGACTTTAGGACGCTCTTTGCTTTCGATGTCCAGGATGTTATCTTTGTTCACGATGGAAGATTCCAGGTCATTGTCAGAATCATCAGCGTGGTCTGGTACGCGATGAGGTCGAGGATTCTTTTTGGCTTTTCCGCGTTTTCTTTTTGCAGGCACAGCGTCTGCCTGTTCACCATGTTCAACATCATGACTTTCAGCATCGTGAGCCCGATCTCTTTTTTTGTCTGTTTTACGCTTCACCAATCTTTTCTGCTGTGAGTATGCAGGCGACTCTTCATCATTATCGACGTTGTGGTCTACTTGGCCGGTGGACCCCTCCTTCTCATCCGCATCTTCCGCATCGTCTTTCCGAGTCGCAGACCGTGACTTGCGAATACGCTCTTTGTTCGTCTGCGCCACGAAATCCCACACGTTAACATCTGCCAATAAATCGCCCCTCTCCTGGTAATCGCACGCCTGGTTAGCCGTCGGTATCAATTTCCCGGACCTGTCAACAGCCAAAGTGATTAAATCCGAATCATCGATTAGATCGGCCTCTAGGATGCCATCCTCAATTCCCGGTTCTGGATCATCCGCGGAGGGTTCCACGACCTCTTCTTCGGCTTGAGCATCGTCCAAGGCAGGTTCAGTATCGGCAGACGCGGAGACGGGTTCAGCTTTCGGAGGATAGCACTCGGGACTGGGTTGCTCTTTGTCGATGTGAGCTTCAAGACTAGTCCAATACAAGCGCATATACTGATGACTGGTGAAGTGGTCCTCGAAATCCAACAGATACGAAACGACCTGTTGTCCAGACAACTCCTGCTTGGAAATCATGGAGTGGGCACATTTCTGCAGTAATGTTTTTGCTCTCGAGGTGAGGTCATCGCTTTCAGGATCATATTCTCCCAACCTATTAACGGCTAATTCAAGAGCGGCATAAGCGACATGGGCTTGCAATTGCGACTTTGTGATGTAGTCAGTAATATAATATAAGACTGCTTTGGCGGCTGGCCCCGACCCTATGAACTTGATATCCATATTGCAACGAATGGCTTGCAAGATGGTCTCATTGAAATTGTTGACAAGGCCGTCTAGACAGCGCAAAGTAAATTCTCCAGTGTCGGGATCAAAAACACTGATTGGAATGAAATTGGAAGCATCCAAGTCAAACCGACAATCCTTTAATTCGGGGTACCCTCTCCAATATTTGTAACAAGTACCGGTGTGTCGATGGCGTTGACATCGTTCTGCGAGTCTGTGCAAATCATTGACGCGGGCATCGGCTGCGTCATCGGGGGGTATGTCGGGCCCAGGTCCACGGGTAGCACAGGGATGCGCTTTTGAAAGCGGGGTCTGGAGTTCAGGCTTATGTTCACTGGGCGGAGGTACTGAGGTAGAGATGGTGTCCTCCATAAACGCAATAAGCCTCTTTTGAAAGTCGACGCCCCCGTCCTCGGCCAGAGCTTTAGCTTTAATCTCGTTAGGGTTGAGACTACCTGTACACCAGACCATCATATGACAATGCAGACTTCCACGCCCTTGGGCTTCAACCGTGCCATAGTAAGCCTTGACCTTCCCAAATATACCCCCTTCGCTGTCATCTGCACCTGGATCCCAGCCTAAGAGCGCTTTAATGAACGCTTTCATGTATACATTGAAAAAGCGCGCAGCAATGGATGGATTTTTTGCAATAGTGATTGCCTGTTTGACGTAGTCAGGAATGTCCTTCGGCAATAATTGATCCAAGTTTATCTCGTCTCCAGCTAGAAACTTGACGAGAGGATTGTACACATCTGCTGGGTTGATCGTGATATAAAAACTGGGCAGCCCGTGCTCTATCATAAGTGCCCGAATTTCATTTCGCATGACGAGTTTCGATTGCGAAGAGCCTGGAACATGGGAATTGATTATGCTGACCTCTTTCATAAGACAAAGGACACGACGCTCTTCGGGTGAATTTGCGGTAATACTATCGCCAGATGCGACCCGTTCAGACACAGTGTGGAGAACGGCAGGAGACACGGTACCGAACTGAGCTGCTACATGATCAAAATTGGCGTGTTCAACTTTAAAGCTAGTGCGAAGCAACAATGTTCTTCGTTGGATCATATTGAAAGCGCTGAAAAGAAATGATCCGTGTTCCTGGAAACGTCGATCAGCAAGGTTGAATAAGTGCTTGACATGCCGTTTAAAACTTATTGCAACTGGCCTGTGCGGATCGTCGATTCCACCAATACCGTAAGGAAATAATGTCGGATACATCATAGGGAACAACGCCGGATTCTTGAATTCATTGACGGGGCTCCGATCATGAGGAATCTCGACATAGTTCGATCCCGCTTTGCGCATATGTCGCAGCGCCGCTGCACGAAGTTCATCTGAAGGGGCATTACCCTCTACATCGGTAACAACCACACTGGCGAAAGGGATATCTGGAGGGGGTGGCGGAATAATGTCGGACAGATTGGGTATTTCGGGTGTTTCGGAGGAACCAGGAACGTAATCAGAGGTGGTAACGTCAATACGGGCATTGGGGAGAATGTGCTGGACATGAAAGGGCGGAATAGTTTCATCCGGTAGATCCTTGAGAACGTCTTGGTCAACGACAACATTTTTGTAGAGCGGATTGTGGACTTTCAACCATGCCAGCGCGCGCATAACACGCTCCTTTCGAACAATGAGGGGTCTTGCCTTGGTTTGGAGCCATTCACGAGTAGGGGGATGAGCACCCACAAAGATAACGCAGATAGGTGTAGTGATGTCTTCAAGGGATGGAGGAAGCTTCTCGGCAATGGCGGACGGACGTTGGGGATAGACAATAATGTGTCCTCGAATGCCACGTTGATGGATGCGTAAAGTACCAGTGTCATTTTCGTTCGGCTTAGATCCGTCGTCCCTCAGTTGGATTATCCAGCATTTGGCGCGGCAAAGGGCGATCATTGCTTCCTCAACCACGGTGAGATCTTTCAACTCGGCAGGAATAGCGCCAATGACATTTCGATTGACCATAGCAAGAGGAGGGACCCGGCCCCCAACGAGAGCGTTATGACAAACCCAACAAGAAACGATCATAGGTTCGTCAGTGTCAGGATCAGGCTCGACGCAGTCGACATCAATGAGGAGACTACGTAAACGAGGACCAGAATGGCGGGGAATGGGAGGCATAGGACAATCAGGATCGAACCAAGGAGGAGGCGGCAATGGGATTTCTGGAAGATCGTCGGGCTCATCGCCTGAATCGCCAGGGGAGGTGAAACGGGAAGGAAGATCGTCAAAGGCTTCAGTGTCACCCAGATCCACGGGGGGAAGGAAAGACTGTAAATCAACGTCCATATAAGAGGAAGGGGTGGAGCTTCTTGAACTGTGATCGTCCTTGTCAACATTCATGCTGTCAGGATGCTCATTTTGAACAGGCGAATGTGGCTCAAAATCCGAATCTGATTCAGAACCGGAACAGGAATTGGAGTCTGTGCTGCGCGAGCGACAGTCATCGTCATCGTCGTCGTCAGGTCGCCGAAGTAAATCGAACTCGAAATCATCCAAACCGAGGTACATCTTATCTCGAATCGGGCACTGTTCTGCGCATATTCCACACACGAACTGGGCAAGCTTGGAGGAAGAGATCTCGATGTTGAAGTTCGCTAGTAATTTTTTCTTCAGGTGATCGGGTACGACCTGGGGCCAGGATGCTTTTAACCGGGTACTTTCGCGAATGCGACGATAGCGACGGGTTCCAGGCACACAACCTTTGCCAGCATATTTACCGGCGCGCAATCGGGTGATGTATGAGGTAACATGTTTACGAAGTTGAGGTGCAAGGTCGCTATCGCGGTAGGGTACATCATGTACATCCAGGAGCCTTTTCAGAGGGTTGCGTTTCAAAAGAGGGCAAATTTTCTGCAAAATGTTAAGCTGTAATTGCATCGACGCGGTATCATCTGGATCATCATCAAGCGCAAATTTTTCAAAGTTTGATGCTAGGGAAGTACATGCGAGATAAGAAGAAGTTCCTTCGAGGGGAGAACAGGAACCTGTGCCCAGATGCTGCCAAAGAAGGATACGTAGATCTTCCCGCAGACAACACTTCTTTTTTGCTACCTCACTTGAAAGACCATGAGCGCCGGCGAGAGAAAATAGCGTTCCTAGAGGTAGAATATCCAGCTCTTCCATGAGAAGGAGTGGAGCGTTAACACCACGATGACCACGTACTAAGACCCGTAGGCGAGGAGCGAGCGCCGACCGAAACAGGTTCAAATTTTCGGATGTGTCCGAAGGGAGTCCAAGGCATCTGCTGGCGACGTATGTTCTCAGGGGAGGCAGCCTGTCAGAAGAAGCAGAAGACAATAAACTGAGAGCAGCGTACGACATGGATTCGGCCGAGGGATAGTTGGAAGCAAGAAGACTGCAGTCGCATGCATGTTTCTTCTTTTCAGAGGATGGGCAAGCGGAAACGCACATACCCTCGAGCAAATGTGTGACAATGGCATCCCTAGCGTCGGTGAAGGTAAATCTGTCCGAATGAGGGATGTGGTGGGTTTGCAACAAAAGCCGCAACGCGGGGAAATCGAGTTCGAAAATATTTTCGGTCGGTATTGCCGAGAGCAGGAGAGACTCTAAGGACGGTGGGCCAGAACATGGGACGGCAGGAACGGAACGAGATGAGGACGAGGAAGCAGATTTATCAGGAACACGACGCAGTACAATTCGAACCGTAGTATCAGGTACAAAAGGAGCTCCTACAATGGGTTCAGGAGACCACGAAGGTACAGGTTTAGACCACGAAGGTAAAGAAGCAGCAGCCTCAACCCGCGAATGGGGAGGCTGAGATGACCATAGGTCAGAAAATAAAGCTGCAAATAATTGAAATCCAGGCAAAAAAATGGAAGAATAGAGAGACGTACCGTGGGAGGAGGATAGAGCTGGGTTGAAGACCGAGGTGGCGGCTCCTGCAACGAATTAGAATCGGGAACTGCAGCGGAGGGATCGGAACAAACCGGCTGGCAAACCTCGGTCGAAAACGGCGAAGAGGCGCTCGACTTCTAAAGGAGCGAATAAGAGACATGGGGGCGAAGAAAAAAAGCAAAGATATGGACCTCGATTGAATAAATGGGGGGGGCCCGGGGGGGACCGACGAAAGTGGAATCTAGATCGAGAATATAAGCAGATTGAAACTTGTCGGTCAGAACACACACGAGGTTGAGGCTCAGCCCCTGCATAGCAGTCAGTGACAATACACAGTGGAAAAAAGGACAGAAAAAGAGACGCACGGCGGACGGGATGGTTTGCTAATGCAAAGAAATCCCAAGCATGGAATGTGTGCCCAACGCCTAGAGCAAGGAATAGAAGCGTTTCGCGCAGAGAGGCAGCCCAATCTTGGCCAAGTACAACGTCGTAGGGGGCTGATGAAAACACAAGGACATTCAGAGACGTTGTTATATACCGAGCCGACGTGGGGAAGTGATCCGAAGTTCCGAGAAGACCGGAAGGACGGAAGGACGGAAGTCAGTAGATATAGCGCAAGCACCACAGGAAGATAAGGGTGTGCGTACTACCCGTGCTGAAGGGGACGAAGTAGGAAGTCGGAAGTTCCGGTGAAGCCGGAACGACTCAGAGCAGAGCGAAGAGCAAAGCACGTTAATAATCAAACTGAAGAATACAGGCATAGTACATAAGGTTTATATAGTAGTTGAAGATCAATATCCTAATATGGTAAGACAAAGCGACTACCAAAAGCGGGACTTGAATATAACAAAGCGAAGTACATACGGAGACGGAGAAGACAGATGGATGAGATAGATAACGGATAAACGGGAAACGCTCAGTAATCCTTCATTGCGTGAAAACCCGATCAGCCGAGTCGGTCCGAAGGCGGACCGACAGTTTCCGAAAGACCGGACGCTCCGAAGGCCGGAGCTTCCGGTACGGACGGAAGGTCAATGTGCATGGATATAACAGTATCCCCCTCTTACGTTCCTTGCCCCCAAGGAACATAGGAAACGAGTCGAGATATGTAGAAGAAACTTTGTCGAAAAAAGTTTGTTGAAGTCGAAATAGCCGTATAGCCGAATAGCCGTCCAAGCGCCGAATGTTCGAGAAAGTCACGTGACTGGACCCACAAGGTTCGGAACCGAAGCGGGAGTGACTCATCTTTTCTTCCTGCTCCCCACCACCATCCCTCATGCCGCCTCTCGCTACTGGGCTCACCATCACGCGCTCGGAGGCTCCGAGCGACGGAAGCGACGACGACAAGAAGAAGCGCCCGGACAAGGGCAAGAAGCGCGCCACCGAACATGAGGTTGACGAGGAGATCGCGGAGGAGGCTCGTCGGAAGAAGCGGGCGCGGAAGGCAGCGTCGGAGGAGGAGATGAAGGCGCTGCAGGAGCGCCTCAGGGAGGCAGAGATGCGTCGTCGGGGGGAGGAGCAGGTGCTAGCGCAGATCGCGGCGCGCATGCAACAGCTCCAAAACCCCGGAGGCGGAGACGACGCGGAGCGGAGCGACTCGGGGTCGGGAGGAGACGACGGGGCAAACGAGAAGAACGTGGAGACGGACAGCGAGAAGGAAGTCGAAGGTACGTCGCAGTGGGCTCGTCGGAAGTTCCGTACTAACCGGAGGTTCCGTAGCGTGCAAGCGATGCCATAACAAGGGGCTCGTTTGCAAGATCGAGACTGGCAGCAAGGCCACCACCCGCACCTGTACGGAGTGCCAGCGGACGCACGCCAAGTGCTCGCTGCTTCCGCAGCACCCGACTCGCGTCAACAAGCATCGGGAAGGATCAGTCGCCGCCTCCGCGGCGAAGAAGAACAAGAAAACGAAGGGCAAGAAGAAGCCCAAGAAGACCGGACGTTCCGGTGATGACGTCGCGGGGCCTAGCCGCAGGGCTTTGGCCAGCGTACGTCGTCGTATCGTCTCGTCCGACGAGGACGACGACGGACCGGACGTTCCGACCATACCACCCCGGACCCGTATCGACGACCTACGCAACACGCTACGTCGCCTCGATCGTCGCGTTGACGATCTCGAGGCGAGTCGGAACACCTACCGCCGCCGATATCGCACCACCCACTCCGTCCTCTCGAACACGGTGGCAATATTCCACCACAACGTGTACAAGAACGAGAAACCGGAGTGGCTGCTTGCAGCGATGGAGGAGTTGGAAAGGGATCGGGCGTCGGTGGAAGTGGAGGAAGAGCGGCGCAGAGCGCGGGCAATCGTCGTGGACGACTCGGACGAGGAGTCGGAAGCTCCGCAGGGACCGGAAGCTCCGAAAACCCCGGAAGCTCCGAAATCGCCGGAGGCTCGCGAGAAGTCGAAGACCCCGAAGGAGGAGCCGAAGGAGATCGACCTCGACGGAGGTTGGCCGTCCGACCTCGAGTTCGCGGACGACGGCCGTTCGCATATTTCCGTGCTGGATTCGGACGAGGAAGCCGAACGCGAGAAGCAGAGGTTGGAAGCGGTGCAAGGGAGTACCGACGAGTCGGAGACGGAGTCGGAGGAGGAGAAGAAGACGGACGATGAAGACCTGGTGCCGCCGATCGTCACGCAGGACGTTCCGCAATCGCCGGAGGCTCCGGCGGATGCGGAAGCTCCGGAGGACGGAGAAGAGCAGGAGAAGGACGAGATCGGGGAGGACAACCAGGGTGAGGAGAAAGACGAGGCCGAGGACATGGAAGTCGATGCATGACCGGAAAAGCGGTCAAATAAAAATGTATATAGATATTTTTCTTGAAACTCAACGCAAATTTTCTTGGTATATTCGTGTGAATGGTCGGAAGTTCCGAAGAAACCGGAAGATCCGAAATCGCGTGAGTTATAAGTTGGGACCCGGTTTGTTCGGGAAACGACGATGGAAATTGTCGATATGTTCATCGGCGTCAAGGTCGTCAGCACTAACCCAATCAAACTGTTCATCGGTATTCTCGTACCCTAGCCACTCGACATAGTAACGGAGTCGTGTTCCGGGAGTTCGGAATCTCCGGTCGATCTTCGAATCAACGATTTGCTTGATTTCGAAGTGTTCGTCACCGTCGATGACCTCGACCGCGGCCGGAGGAGGTTCCTCACGGCCGGAAAATGGATTCGGAACGTGGGGCTCGAGTTGAGAAATATGGAAAACCGGATGAACTTGTGAAAGAGTCTTCGGAAGACGGATGGTGTAGGAAGCCGCGGAGGGCTTGGCGATAACCTCGTACGGTCCGAGATAGGTTTCCGAAAATTTCGGAGTCGGACGTTTAGTACGGAAGAACTTCGTCGAGATGAACGCCTGGTCGCCAACCTGCAATCGGGGATCCGGAATCCGGTTCCGGTCAGCAGTTTCTTTGTAACGCTGCTGAGCGAAAGTGATCTGTTCCCGGAGGAACTGATGCAGGCTTTGAAGGTCGACCACGTAATCCTTGGCGTACATGTTAGCGACGTCGCGTTCCGCATGAATGGTAATTGCCGGATCATAACCCTTGTTCGCGAAGAACGGAGAAATTCCGGTCGAAGCGTTCGGAGAGTTGTTAAGAGCGAATTCGGCGAGCGGAAGGAGGTGATGCCAATCATCCTGTTGGTATGAGCAGTACATGCGAATATATTGCTCAACAGTCTGATTCATACGTTCGGTTTGTCCGTCGGCTTCCGGATGGTAACCGGAAGTATAGTGCAGCTCCATAGAGAGGAGTTCACCCAAGGACCGGAAGAAGGAGGAAATAAATTCGGAACCACGGTCGCACGTAACGTGTGAGGGAACACCGTGTTTGGAGAAGACGTGAATAAGGAAAAGTCGAGCGAGTTCCGGAGAGTCGATATGTTGATCACAGGGAATGAGAATAACCTGCTTGGTAGAACGATCAACGATTACGAGGATAGTATCGTACTCGCCGGAAACCGGAAGTTGCTCGATGAAGTCGATGGAGATAGAATCCCAAGGACGGATGGGAACCGGAAGAGGCTTCAGCAATCCGTAAGGACGGTGCCGTTGCTTCTTGTTGCGCTTGCAAACGATACAAGACCGACAGTAGTCCCGGACGAAAGTCCGGCACTCCGGCCAAGTATATTCGCGTCGGACGAGTGCGAGGGTTCTGTTCTGTCCAAAATGGCCAGAGAGGACATGGTCATGCAAGTGTTGAAGTACACGTACTCGCAACTCCGGAGAGTTTCGGAGGCCAAGGGAACCCATACGCGTCCATCATACCGGAGTTGTCCGGAAGGGTCAAGTGACCAGCGCGTGGTTTTGCCGGAAGTCGCGGCGGCAATGCCAGCGAGTGCGGCGGGATCGTTGTCGTAATTGGACCGGATGTCGGAATGAAGTTTCTCGACGTCCATAACAACGGTGGCTCGAAGAACGATTTCCTCGAGATAGGTCGCCCGGAGTGATGCCGTGAGTTGATCCTGAGTAAAAATGGGGCGAAAATTCTGAGGGTTAAGCTGGCCATAAGCCCTATCCCCCTCTTTTGGGTAGACGTCCCATCGTCTAGTCATAGCATCAGGTTTACCTCCGAGTTTACCGGGCCGGAACCGGATGACCATATTGAACCGGCAGAGGTACTCGGACCATCGAACTTGGCGACGAGTGAGTATCTTTGTAGTCGCAAAGTATTCGAGGTTCTTGTGGTCCGTGACAACGTCGACCGGAAGAGGCGATCCTTCGAGATAATGTCGCCAGATAGTAAAGGCGTCGAAGATCGCAAGCAACTCCTTGTCGTGCGTGTCGTAATTGAGTTCGGCCGGACCGAGTGTCCGGGACCGGAACGCAATTGGGTGAATTTCGCCGTCGTCGCCGAGGATCGAGAGAATGGAGGCGATGGCGTAGTCGGAAGCGTCGGTTTCGACTGTGATTTGTCGACCCGGAATCCAGTGCGCGAGCACCGGAGCTTCCGTAAAAGCGCGCTTGAGTGTTTCGAAAGCCGTTTGACATTCGTCTGACCAATTCCATCTGATATTGGAACGAGTAAGCCGCGTTAAAGGAATAGTAATAGCGGAATAGTTCCAGATAAATCGTCGATAGAAATTGCAGAAGCCCAGGAACGATTGAACGTCCTTGACTTTGCGCGGTACTGGCCAGTCCGTGATAGCGGAGACTTTTTCCGGAGACATCCGGAAACCGTCCGGCGACAGAATGTAGCCGAGGTATTCACAGGTGTCGACACCGAACTCGCATTTTGACAGTTTGCAGTAAAGGCCGGAAGCTCGAAGGCGACTGAGAACTTCCCGGACGTGCTCGGAGTGCTGGGATGGATCGTCGGAGTAGATGAGGATGTCGTCCAAATATACTACGACATAGACGTCCAGCAAGTCGGCAAAGAGGGTGTTCAGGAAGCGCTGAAACGCAGCCGGAGCATTGGTGAGGCCTTCCGGAACAACCCGGAACTGATAGGAACCATAGCGAGTCCGGAACGCTGTTTTGGGCTCGTCGCCCTCAGCGATTCGGAGGAGGTGATAAGCATGCCGCAGATCAAGCTTAGTATAAATACGCGCCTTCCCCGGTGCGTCTAGGAGGTCGGAGATCAGAGGAAGCGGATAGCGATCCTTCTTCGTGATCCGGTTGAGACCCCGGTAGTCGACGCATAACCGGAGACTACCATCTTTCTTCTTGGCGAATAGGATAGGAGCCCCGTGACTCGAACGAGATGGATATATAAATCCGGATTTCAAGTTCTTGTCGATGAACTCTCGGAGAGCGGAGAGCTCGTTTTGGGAAAGGGAGTAAACGTGTCCGACCGGAGGGACTTCGCCTTCGTTTGTCTCGATCTTGAGATCGAACTCTCGATGAGGAGGAAGATTGTACGCTTCCTGCTCAGAGAAGACGTCAGCGAAGTCGTGATATTCGGAAGGCAGACCGGAAAGGTCCGGAACTTCCGTGGAGCCGGCGCGAGCCATGGCTTCCTCGGAAGGACACGCGCGAAGCGTATACTGAACAGTGGACTTGTCTCGAATGATGGTGCTGTATGCCGCGGCGGAAACAAGGGAAACAAGCGGCGGAGAAGTGAAGGGACGAGGCTCAGAGGCCTCCGGAGCGTCCGTAAAGGGACCGGGAATGTCCATGGAAGGACCTAGGAGGTGGCGAAGACGTCGGGGCCGGTGTAGGAACCACGGTCGGGGATGCCGGAACCGGAAGAACCTTGTCCATTAGTTGGAGCGACCGGAACTAGATCAGGAGTAGTATCCTGGTGTGTCGACACAGAGACTCCGGATGAGTTGGAACGGAAAGAGATTGTGGCGTCGGACCAGTTAATCAACGGATTAATGCGGGAGAGCCAGTTGTATCCAAGAACCATATCGGAGGGAGAATCAAGACGGGTGACGTAGAATTCCATAGAATGGACTTCGCCGGAAGGGAATTGGAGAAGCAGGCAGAGCTGCTTATTAATGATCGAAGAAGAGCCGTCGAGATACCGGAGTCGGACCGGATCTACCGCATACGGAGTCAACCCATAGATTTCGCAGGCCTTCGCGGAGATAAAACAATGCGAGGAACCAGAATCAATAAGAGATCGTAAGCGGGAGTTGAATCCCGCGGCAATTCGTAATACATCGGAAGGAAGTATGGTTGAGCATAAATCCGTACCGGAAGAGATAACGTCCGGACGGAACAGAGATACAAGTATATCGACATAAAGGGCATTAGCGGAAAGAGCGGAAGCGTTGAGACGAACCTCGGGGAGTACCTCGGAGTCAACGCAACTCGGCACAGGTACGGAGGTGTCCGAGCTGCTGATCATTTTTTTGACTCGGAGGTGGACTCGGCCGAGGCGGCCTTCGCCGTTGCACCGGAACGCTTCCGGCAATCGGAAGCTTGGTGTCCGGGACCACCGCAGTACATGCAGAGGTTGAGACGGGTGCGCCGATCGCGCTCCTCCTGCGTGATCCTCCCCGACTTGTCGAGCTTGTCGGCGTAGGGCTTGGGCGTCTTCTTGGAGGAAGAGGCCTGACCGGAGGTCGCAGTAGTCGAAGCCGACCCGGAAGACTTTCCGGAACCGGACTTCTGACCGGAGGAATTGTTGGAGGGAGAGGAACCCGAGGAGGTCTTGTTTGATGACCCCTTGTTCCCGCCCTTCTGTCCACCAGATGGCTGACCGGACGACTGTCCGGACGAGCCCTGGTGACCGGAGTTGAGCTTCTCTCGCTCACGCTCCCGAACCCTCTCCAACTCGCGCTTCCACCACCGATGATCGATCTTCCGGGCAATTTGCTTAACGCCAAGGAGAGTGTTGACATAGTTGTGATGAACCATATCGTCCTTGATGCGGCGTGGCAAGCCTTCGTAATACTGGTGCCGGAGCGCATTATCGCCCCACTGTGTGAGCATAGCGTATCGATCGAATTCGACGGTGTAGATGGCGATCCGATCGCCCGGTTTCATACGGACCGACCGGATGAGATCCTCCGCATCCCCGATTGGGTCGTGCGGGCCGAAGTTGTCCTGAAGCTCCAAAATAAAGCGCTTGAAATTCCCGTCCCATGCCGGAACGGAACCGGAAGCCTGGTCGTAGAGATTTGGTTCGAACCAAGCTTGCGCGGTGCCCCGAAGATATGACATGATGTAGAAGATCTTGTCGTCATCGGTGGAAAAATCCTGGGCGCGCTCAGCGAAATGAAGATAACACTGAGTAAGGAAGGACTGAAGCTTCGAGGAATCGGAGCCATCGAACGTATCCGGATTCCGGAGGTTCGAGCGAGTTGAACGAGGAGGAAGAGGATTAGCCTGACGAGCGGTGAAGTCTTGAAGAAAACCCCGGAGACCCCGGAGGGTCGATTCGAGGAGGGGATCTCCATGATCTTCCGGATCAGTGGAAGAACTGCTAGACGACGGGGCCGGAGGGCCACCACCGCCTCCACCGCCTCCGCCACCACCTCCACCACCACCTCCGCCACCACCACCCCCACCAGATGGTCTACCGGATGGTCGACCACGGTTGGGACCAGGACCGGAAGGACCCGGAGCGCCTCCGGAAGGAAACTCAGGCGGGTCATCGGCTGGTTCATCCGCAGGAGAAGACGTAGGATCAGCCTCCGGATGAGATGATTCCTGACCTTCCACAATAGGAGCAAGACCAGGAGTTTCGTCTTCGCTATCGACGTCGGAGATGTGACCACCTTGTACGAAAGGTATGCCAGTAGTTTCGAATTGAGCCGAGCGATTACGACGAGGGTGAGGTGAGGCAGGGTACCGGACCGGATGCTCCGGGGTCCGAGGACTGGTGACTAGTCCCGGAGCATGAACCGTAGAAGCAACCGCAGGCGCAGGCGAGCGACCGCGGATCTGAACCGGAGGAGGACGAGGATTGTAGGACGTCGGAATGTCCAACATGGTGTTAACAGGCGGAGTCATCGGGATAATATTTGCGAAAAGGCGAGATTCGCGTCTGGGGCGGTCAGCCCTCTCGGAGATGACCGCCGCAGCAACGTAGGGAGAGTCGGAATCCATAGAAACAGCAGAGGTAGGTGAGTTTGATTATACTGTTATATACCGAGCCGACGTGGGGAAGTGATCCGAAGTTCCGAGAAGACCGGAAGGACGGAAGGACGGAAGTCAGTAGATATAGCGCAAGCACCACAGGAAGATAAGGGTGTGCGTACTACCCGTGCTGAAGGGGACGAAGTAGGAAGTCGGAAGTTCCGGTGAAGCCGGAACGACTCAGAGCAGAGCGAAGAGCAAAGCACGTTAATAATCAAACTGAAGAATACAGGCATAGTACATAAGGTTTATATAGTAGTTGAAGATCAATATCCTAATATGGTAAGACAAAGCGACTACCAAAAGCGGGACTTGAATATAACAAAGCGAAGTACATACGGAGACGGAGAAGACAGATGGATGAGATAGATAACGGATAAACGGGAAACGCTCAGTAATCCTTCATTGCGTGAAAACCCGATCAGCCGAGTCGGTCCGAAGGCGGACCGACAGTTTCCGAAAGACCGGACGCTCCGAAGGCCGGAGCTTCCGGTACGGACGGAAGGTCAATGTGCATGGATATAACAGACGTAGAACATGGACTGTAGCCAGGCACAGATGTAGTGAACAGTACAGAGGCTCCCAATGGAACTTGAAGCGCCGAGAAAAAGCGACGAGACAAGGCGGTGGTGGGTACGTCGGAGAAGGCGACACTAAAAGTTTGTATTCCTTCGACGAAGAGCGACATGGGAGGAGTACGAAGGACTTTGCGGAGAGGCAGAAAGAGGGGAAAGGAAGAGGGATGTGACTGGACAGGAGAAGGAGACGTTGCGAGGCAATATGGAAAGGGGCGGATAAACGGCGCACGTCGTAAAGTGAAAATGGTAATGCCAAGAGGAAAAGTAAGCAATGTGCCGTAAGAAAGTGGAAATTTGGGGGATGGGAAAGTTGAAACGTACGCAGGTTTGACAAGTTTTCATCAAATTGCGATCGGCTTAAGTAAGGAAAGTCGAAAACGCAAAAAAATGGCTGAAACGTGCACCACAAAACCCACTAGTAGATAGTGGGAATAACTAAAGTAGCCCGCTTGCGCGGCAGGGCCTACTATCTATCCTTCTCAACTCTGATCTATCATGGCTATGCACACACAATAGTCAACTCCACTGCAACAAATACAACGATGGGAGGTACCCATCCAACGAATTCTTTGCCTTTTCCCCTGTACTTCTCCCGGTTCCGCGGTCTAGATGTCCTCGAATATGTGAGGGCTGTTCCGTTCTTGACTGTGAAATAGACGGCTTTCGAGTACCATAGCCTCTACAAGTTTGACTTGTAAAAACATTGGGTTGAATTTACCATACAGGCGACATTGATTTTTTTTCGATAGATATGTTACAACACTATTTGCCAGATCTTACAAGACAAATACATGACCAGAAACATGCGTACGACAAACGACAGCCGCCGGAGAAACATCCTATAAATGTAACTACATTGATATTCAGCAAGATTCCACCAGCGTCAGAGCAGACCAATAATAATGGGATGTCGTTTCAGAACAGCTATCGAGGAGTAAATAGAGCTCCCTGCCCCTCGTCGCCGACCTGCGGTCGCTCCTCGGGGCAGCCGCAATGGACAAGAAGTAGAGAGTTCCGAAGGGTGGAAAACCCCCCTTTAGAATTGGATTGACTTGAGAAAACAGGTGGGTGTATGGAAAAACGTACAGAACAGCAGATTGGTCGAGGAAAACATCTGGAACGTTGGGTTCACAACGTGTACGAAACAAAAGCACGGGACGAACTTGGTTTGGCTGGTGGGGATCTCATCGCACTGCGTATTCTCAGTGGGAAGTTGAGCGAGATAACGGCGGATGTGTACAATGATTCGGACCACTGTCCACCCATCCGTTGAGGTCGGAGCTGCTCGTCGGGGTTAAACAAACCTACTGCAACACAGGAACGATTTAAACCCACTCCAATTTCGCGACAGCGTCCTGCAAAGAGGGTACTGGGCGTGACAGGCTAACGGGTCAAATCAAAAAGAATGATCTATAGCTATGCAACCACTTTGCTTGGGCAAATTCTGAGTATGCAGTTCTTTGCAGAAATCCGTTGCAGGTAATTCTATGTAGTCAGATAAAATAACAGAGAAGTCTCAACAGCTCGGGGTATTATTCCTTGGAAAAAGTCCGAATTATGGGGTAACGGGTCAAACAAACGGGGGCCTCTATAGCAACATTGGAAAGAATGTTTTCTCAAATTTTTGGTGTCCAAGTACTTTGTTAGGTACTGTAGTGAGTGCTCATCAAATCTAGGTTGAAATGGCCCAGAGATTCTGTCGCAGGAGAGAGAGGAAATCTGTGCTCCTTACCCAAAATGGACAATCACTCAGCATTTCACACATCTTGCCCAGATCTTGTCCCAAACTTACCGGGATACCTCAGAGGTCTGATTCTGATTGTAAACGACCTCAATTAAGACAATGCACGGCTCAGATTTTATCTAAAATGAACTGTTTTGGCAGAAAAACGGTTTGACCCGTTACCCCAACTGACCCGTTAGCCTGTCACGCCCAGTAGTGTGTTTACAGGATACGGGAGGAACTGACGTTGAGAACTTGTGATTATGAAGAAGGGAGAACCAGAGGTACTCACGACTCCTTGAATTCGCCCAAATATCATGATCAACTTCAGATAGACAACTATGAATGCACTATTTGGAGGGATTCCGTGGGGCTATATCGCGTTCGGCGTTCCCCAGTGCTGCTCATCGCAACTGGCAGGAAAATCGAGAACGATGCTGAAATGTGCTCGTCAGCAATGGAAACAAGCTGATTGTATCGCCCATTTGATACTGTCTATTATTGTCGGTTGACCTTTGAACGAGTTGATAAGCGTGTCTGTCATGACGAGGACCCGCCTGTATAGCTCCGCTTCCAGAGGCTGCATGTGGCTGTATCCCGCTCGCGGGTGCATGCCAGCACCCTGCGCGAAATGGATCCCAAGCCCTGCGAGGACAGAACTTTCTTCCGGAGAAGACGAGCCGGCCGGTTATAGCACGGACAGAAAGACTAGACGACCTCCCGTAAAGCGATCAGGCTTCAGGTGTCTGAATCATAGGTGAATGGCAGGAAGCGAAGGATGGCTAAGTGGGGGGCGAAATTGCAGGGCAACCTTGGGGCAATCACTGATTGATGCGAAACAACGATCGACAAAGATCAATCGAATTAAGCCTCAAGTGCTGGAAAGACATAAGCATGGATGAGTAAAGAGTAATTGAGAATGACAAAGAAGAGGAATTTTTGGCGGATGGGAAAGCTGAAAGTGTAAGGAAGCTGACGGGAGAGCAAAATTTTGGCGGATGGGAAAGTAAAAAAGATCAGCAAATATTACGAGCTGGAATTAGTGACGTCAGAAATGGCGAAAAATGCGAAAACACGGTTTTTTGACACCACAAAAACCTACTATATAGATAGTAGGAATTGAAGAGCCGAGAGACCTTGCAGAGCGCCGACTTGTCTTTTTTCTGCTCTCCGGAGATTCGGGCTGAGGTGCACTGCAAAGAGCTCCAACGTCCGTTTCGCACAGGCGATAGAAATGAGAGAGTACGGAGAATGGCGAGGCGGGACCCAGCGGCGAACGACGAGCGCAGACGGAGCGGGGCTGATGCCGGGCAGGAGCAAAATGGGAGCTTCCTAATCCGGACTGCGACACCGCCACCCCGCTTCTTTTGGTTTGTTCTTCTTGGTTGCTTTCCGACCAACGGAATGGCGAGTAAAGAAGAGTTGTTCTTTAGCGAATGTATGTTGTCCTGATGCTTCCTGCGATTTATGTTATTCGGCGGTCTGTCCAAATTCAAGCTTGTGCCAGCCGTCTTTACTATCAGCCACGGCATACCATTCGATCTGGACCAGACAACGTGTGCCTTCATCTTCCTCCAGATACTATCAAATTCTGGGCTGTACAAATTTTGAAGCAGCGCGAATCGGATTTATTCTCTTCGTAGGGGTAAGATCGTCAAGACTTTCCTAGATTTTGGTATCCCGGAACAGTTTCTTCTCCCCCTTTCTGGCTCATGCTTCAGGGAGTAACAATCATACCACATGCTGTGTTGCCTCTCCGTGTGGGCCCGAAGCAACACTTTGTACTGTATGTAACATCTGTGTGTGTTTGAGGGGATCTTTTACTGTACTGGTTTGAGCGCCTGATTATCTGCGATACACATTCGACGGTTAATGCACGCATAGATGGATTAAAGCCCATATTTTCGCACCTGCGTCACCGTAAACCTGGGCAAAACAAAGGTATTCTTACATCCCGGGACGCTGGACTACATATAAGTGCCGGACGCAAGGAGAGGAGGTTTTCTGTTTTTGAACCTGGTTAAATCGCTGATTTTAGATCTGAGCCATATACATAGCCATTCGGTCCCAAGCGGATTGTTTCACATCGCAAGTACTAGTGCCCTCTTGCACTTCGGGCACCATTTTTTCCACCACTGCAAGAAACGATTCCACAGCGCCCGGATCCACTATTTGGGACGAGAACTGCAGCTCGGATGAACATGAATGCAGTATGTCCTTTCGATTTATTTGGGTCGAAGTAATTTTAACATTAATATTTACGTTTAGGCGGTGCTCAGGGACGCGCGTCCCGAAAATCCAACCACCTGTCACTATCAACGACTTGTCAGGATCCGGTGGCTGAAATTCCTTGTCTAGCGCCAGCGCCCACCTGTTGCCATACCTACTCTCAACCAACAGACTCTGCATGCCCAAAATAATCGTTCAGCTTTGTACAAAACTATAAGAAGGCGCTCCTTCGCCATTCATCTTCTACTTGCCCCTCTCAGCAACCCCTGCTCTTCTCAGCAACCTCATTTGCCTATTTGTTTTTAAAGCTTACTTTCTTCCAACATGCAATTCAAGTTCGCCGTCCTTGATGCCTTCGTTTCCACGGCCATGGCTGCGACGTGCCACTTGCAGAGTACGTCGGGTTCACTCACACCATTATGTAGTCTTTCTCACAAAATAGACTTGAGCGGCCTGTCAGTCGTCGCAGCCGTAGTATCCGGCGGCAAAACCCGATGGGACCTCTTCACCGTGGACTCCGGTAGGTTTATTGCGATTGATCCCCACTGTCACCATGGCCGATCATGAACGCGTTTTTTTTCGACAGGAGCCGTCCACACCAACGACGTCGCCTGGGTTAGTTTATCTTTTATTTCGCATTTCACACGCGATGTTTTTTGCTTAATAACGCATGTCAACACACAGTTCAGCAACGACCAGCCAAACGGGAATGAGGTATTCACCGCGGCCGTCGGATCGGTGGACAACCTGTTCAAGTTCCACCGCAAGAACGCGCAGTCGATCGGTGTGTCCGGTAACACCGCCGGCTCCAGACTGCTCGCCAGCGACGATATCGCAACCGTACGTGTGGCTCGCTTCCAACCTCTCACGGTGTAGTAAAGCTGAATATCATTTCCTGTTTTCTGCAGTTCAACGTTGCTTGCAGCGACTGCAACGATCTCGCGAGTGGCAATGATCTCGCGGGGGAGAACTGCAGGATCGAGCTCACTGACGGGACCAACCCCCTTGATCTTTGCGTCGTGTTTTCGGGCAATGCTGTCGTGGAGCTGCAGCCGTGCGACGACAACAACCAGAACCAGAACATCGCGTTCTTCTCGCACGATTGAAGAAGCCTTCCCGCGGTTTTGTACATATGATTGATGTTCAGTCGGTTGTTGGGCTTGTTCGTTTTGCTAGCGAGCCGTCAATAGAAATCTATCCCACCTGGTTGTGAAGTTCACAGTTGAGATTCAAAAAGAGATAAAGGTATGTATGGAGTATCCGCCTTTGTAGACAGCGGTCCCTGCAAAGTTTCTCTGGAAACGAGCTATGTATCAAAGCTGTGCAGAGGTTGATTGTTGCACCACTGCCAATACACTGCAAACATCGAGTCTCAACGATCCAAAAGGATAAGACTGTGATCAACATAGCTCATACTATTGTAGTTGTTGTATCGTCAGGCTGCTGGATGGCATGAGGTGAATACTTGGCGCGAATCGCGACGAGAAATAACGAATTGAATGCACGGATAAGACTGCACAGACGACTAGATTCTTTGCATTTATAATCGCCCCTCTGGCGTTTGTGTCTCACTCGCAATCGGCGGGGCTGGGAGCACATGATTTAAGATGTTACAAGTTACAACCCCGTGTCATTTCGAATTTGATTCTGTTCAACTGAGATACAAGTCGCTATTCCAAGTCGAACGTCAATGGTTGTAATGTGCGTGCCACTAGATCTATCAATGTTCATCTATGGGCATTTGTGAAAGTAAAATAGGGGCTTGAAGTACGAACGGGGATCCGGACCGAGATCCGAACTCGAGGTTCCGGCACTTAAAAAAAGGATCGGCCGAAAATCGGCCGAATTGCTCTCTTCCTAATCCCAGTGATCCCACAACCTCCTCGAGTCCGACGTTACCTCGTTGAAGTTCTCATTGTGGCGTCGAGGGGTTTTGCACCTGGACTTAACGTTGTTTGAATCCTGACTGGAGCTAGTAGTGATCGTTTACAGGTGTCGGCTTCATGCGGAAGCGCGGCGTTGGACGGCTCGCACTGGGTGTGTCCACCAAACGTAGATGATTCATCAGAGGGGCTTACCTGACTTTTCGTTAAGGTTCTAGGCGGAAACCACTCAAGTACTACCCAGTTTTAACCTTGCCTAACGAGATCATCTCCGAGATCTTCATCCATTTCCTGTACACCTTTCCGGCTTTTCCCCAGCTGAGGGGTCGCCTCTCCCCCACCTTGCTCACACAGATCTGCCAAAAATGGAGAGAGATAGCATTCGCCACGCCCGCCCTGTGGGCAACAATATCTTTCCACGGTTTTCACGATTCCGAGCTTGATATTATTGAATCCTGGCTCAAAAGATCCCGCGCCTGTCCCCTTTCTATGGAAACCAGGAGCACCACGCTTTTTAGCGAGTGTTCCGGTGTGATGCGAGTGATGCCAACTGATTTTGACATCCCCTTTTGGTTCAAGACCCCGAACCTAGTGCCTGCTGTTGATCATCCTCCGGGATCCTGGCAGCCGTAAGCATAACCCCATAATGTTGAAGAAACAATGCACTCGAGGACGACACTGGGGGCAAAATCCAGCCTTCATACTTCATTTCTTTAACGAGATGACGGGCTTTTGTTTACCTTTCCGCAGTTTTGATTCACCCAAAAACCAGCCAAGACCGAGCCAAGAACAAACCAAACATCTGTCTTTGGAATTTTACTCTCAGCAACAGCTACAGCTTTCCTTGGCTTCTGGTTTTGGGCAACCATCACATTTTAACAACATTTTAAAGCTGTTGAATTGAACAGCAGTTGCAGTTTGCAGACCATCATATGGTCCAACACAAGAGGTGTCAGGATCAGTTATCGGACCCACTATCAACGACACGTGACCTGAGTTGATCGGAGTCCAGACAAGAGGAAGGAAGGCTAGTGAGGGAGGATGCAAGTGCAAAGAAATGTGTATAATATAATAGCCTAATTGACATATTCATACCTCCACAGGAGCTGGAGAATTTTTCTTTCGTCTCAGTTGCATTGATGGAGGGAATCCCGGATTTGTCTCCCGATTTGGCAGGTTAGGTTTTACTTCAATATGAGGTTGGAAAAAATCTCCCAGTGGCGGAAAGTGCCTTTGGCCCATTACAAGAGCCTCGAGATGTTTTTGGTCCAGCTCAGCCATCCCTGCAGCGCTGCAAGGGCATGATGTTTGGTTGGAACAAACAATAAATATTTGGCCCCCCTTGCCGTCACGTGTCGTTGATAGTGGGTCCGATAACTGATCCTGACACCTCTTGGTCCAACAGGCTGTTGAACCGTGCTATTGATCGGGTACTAATCCTCCGACTGCGTGAAATTAAGGCTGCAACTTCTCGCAGCAATTTTTCCCACAATAACTACCAAATGAGTCGGGATTGTCGCTCGGCCATTTTCACTCTGTCAAGTGGTGTACATGTAGTTGGCGGAGCGTAGCGAAGGCCTATCTTGTTTAGTCTGTAGTTTACCGCGCACTGATGTATTGGAACCCACCGTTATTACGTAAAGTTACGTAAACATTTTCCCCCGCAGGCATTTCTCACCATCCACCACAGCGCCATCCAATTTTGGGGCGTGTTTCTCTATATATAACATCATACCCTTATGTGCGCGCTCTGTAGAAGGCTCTGAGGAAAGTAGAACCCATGATAAAGTTTTAGACTGCCTCCAGCATATCCAAGGCATGAACTTGAGTCTGAGGGCAACATTGATGGTTTTTTCTTCTCAGATGTGTTTCAATAAATATTCCAACTCATACTACGTGCTAATATATTTTTATTCAAGCACACGGAGGCATTGCGGAGGCAGCAAGACACGTCAATGCATGTTTCTACTCGCTGGGACAATTGTATCTTATTGTACTGCAATAAATTTACTTCTCGCACCAATCTCACACCATACATTGATGAGCGAGAACAGCCCCTACTGGAGCGTAGCAAAGGTGAGCCTGGCCCTGATGTTTGAGTTTGGTGAGTAGCCTGTAGGACCTGTGTAAGACAATATGATCACATCTCAGAGTGGTTAGGATGAGTTTATGTTGCAGATTGAAGAGGCTCAATGGTACTGGTTCATTGCCGACAATTGAGCCTGAAATTAAACAGGGAATAAATTTCCGTCCTGCTTTCCTTTGGTTTTACTCACACTCTCACAATACATCTTGCAATACAGTGATCATCTTCAAATTCATGCAACATGCACTGGGTTAACATTTCAAGTTTTTGAGTGAGAAATGTGGTGTTAACTATTTTGAGTTTTACAGGAATTTTTCACTGAAAAAGTTGGTGAAAAATTCAAAAGTTTTTCACAACTTTCAGACTTTGTTTCAAATTTTTCACCAAAATTTTTGAAAAGGTTTCAAGTTTTTCATCAACTTTTTGAGTGAAAAATTTCTGTCAAACTCAAAATAGTTTTCACCAAATTTCCCACTCAAAAACTTGAAATGTTCACCCAGTGATGCATACAGTGGGTTGCATTCAACTACTCCCAATACATACTTTCATACCCCGCAGTTTAATTCTTCACATTCAGCGCTCAAACATCGAATTGAAAGTTGCATTATGGTGATGTTGAACACAAGGAATGCAATATCTGCTTGTGGATGGTCTGCACCCACACTTGGTAGCATTTGGCAATCCCGGACTCATGAAGTTCATTTCATATTCCAGCTTACAAGGGACAAAGCCATAGTGCGAATTGGATTGGGGGGAAGGATGAGTTTCGAGGCAAAGACTCCAATGCGGGCCGTCTATTTGCGAGAGGGATTTGGAAAACCAAATTTCAACTGTAGAATAAAAAGCCTGTTTCCTACACCATTTACGACCCAGGCTCGAATCGAGGGGGCAGCTCCTCAGAAGACCATCTGCTGCCAGGTCTTGCAGGTCTGTTCAAGCAGCATGTAAGGTTTAAGTCGTATGTATGAAAGAATCCATGAAAATCCGAGGATACGGCAGTGGCAGAACATTCCGTGCGACGAGACTTCAAGTTGAGATTTGGGACTTGAGTTCGTTGTGACTAGTACTTGAGATCCTGAATTTAAAGTAGTTTACTGTATTATTATTTCGTTCAATTTGACCGTCACGCGTCACACACCCCTTGGTCGATGGTGAATTTCAGTCGTTTGTCCCACGTTACACGGGGCTTGGCCAAACACCAATTTCGTCACGCAGGACCCAAAATTGTGTTTTTTTCAGCTCTGCGACGCGAAAAATGCAAAATTTCTGATTCGCTGGTCGAAATTTGCCCGTTTGTCACGCAAGATTCGCCCCTGGTCAGATGGTCGAACTGGTAGAAAATGTCACGCATCACTCCCCAGGTCGAACTGAACGAAATAATACAGTATTTCAGTAACACTTTCTGTTATTGCGGATAGCCCCGATGCGGCTCATCGTCTTCGCGTCTCGAAGGACGGCATTACGAGGGCCAAACGGGGAAATCACCGCAGACGCCGTACGAGCTCCTTCGGGACAGTACATCGGGGTCCTCAGTCGAAACATGTGCCATCACTCGCATCACACCGGAACACTCGCTAAAAAGCGTGGTGCTCCTGGTTTCCATACCTTTCCCTCCTACTGAAGGATGTTTTTTTTTGTCTGTCCACAGAAGGCATGCGTGACGTCTTCAGACCGCACTGCTCACGATGGGAATACGCCAAACTAGAAATTTCACTTTCCGCTTTTCGCACCATCCTCCCGGTACCAATGCCCTTGCTACGCGAACTGGATTTAACGCTGGACAAATCCTTTGATGAGACCCCAGTCATGTTTCACTCCGCACCGTTACTGTGTACAGTTATCCTCCACTTCGATTCCGAAAATGTCGCTGCTATCGCCCTGCCCTGGGCGCAGTTGACATCGCTCACACTGGACGGCATCCTTCCGGAGGAAGCCACGCCGATTTTAAACGAGTCTCCCAACCTACGGTATTGCAACCTGAGCCTCATCTGCGACGACGAGCCGAAGGAAGAGCCTGACGTCACACTTCGGTGCTTGGAGTCACTTGTGTTGGACTGGGAGGATGACTCGCCGCGACATTATCTGGCCAGCTTTGTCGTCCCGTCTCTCCGTAGCCTCGAAATTCCAGACTACTTCCTACAACCGGATCCCATCCGCACACTTACGGCGTTCATCGGGAAGTCTCGGTGTAAGCTCGAGCGAGTGCATATCACTTGGGCGCCCACAATATTCATAGCCGACGCCGAACCATTATCTAGGGATGCATACCAAAAGGCATTTCCTTCTATTCGGGTGTCGTTCGGCAGATGGAATCCAATTGAATCGTATTCCGCTCCTTCTGAGTCGAATTCCGCTCTTTCTGACTATTCATGCATTCACGTGTGTCCCACTTCCTCCGTATTTCTGAAGTCTAACGTACATCTTCTGCAATTTAAGACTCTTCCCTCGAATTTGACTCATCTTATAGATGGCCATGTTTTCGCAATCACCCTGTTGTCGCGCTCTATGGATGAAGTGGTTTTTATTTACTTTGCAAAAGGGGAGTACAGGCCATAGCATATGAATAATTGTTCTTTCTTTGTTACCTTATCGCTGTTCTGATTGGACCGTTCCTTAAAGCAAACAGGCCGCCACGCCGAATACCCCCAGGAGAGGTAAAAAAAGTCGGAGTCTCGAGTGTGAACCCAGGATACAGAATTTGTAACAATACAGCATTGCGGACTGAGTTTTTAGATGACGGTAAGATCGAGATCAAGGGCCAAAATATTGACGGGCCCAAACTAAAACTCGACACAAGAGCACACTATGAAGGTCCAAGTTGGTCCAAGCGCTGACATCCCAAAGACCATAAAGCAGCCACCGGAGGCCTCTGTCGTCAAAAGCAATTGCGCCTCCACCCAACTCTCCACATTCACCCTCTGCCTCTCTCGGATCTCCCCCTCAAGAAATCTCGAATGTTCAATTACACTGACAAGGCGATCCACTGGCTATCGCAGGTCCATGATGCGCTTCCCGCCGAGCGGAAACCGCGCACCTTCGCCGACGTAAATTGCCTAACACGCCGGATCGCCGTCCTCGAGAAAGGTGTGTGAATGCGCATCCGACCAGTGCTAAGCCGCGTTAAAACCGCATAGTGCTGGAGGGGCCCGGAGAAAATGCCGCAAATTGACGCATCACTGACGCACCATTGACGCATCATTGACGCATCGCGTTCCCGCCCTTGTAATTCGCTGTTTGTGATACTCAAATTAAGACTAAACAGCGCCATATTGTGTCAGAAGAAGATAAAAGCGCAATACAACACTTTAATCCTCTAAATTCCCTAAATTTGAACGAAGTACAACCTCATTTTATATGCTAAGGTACCTTCCAGTCTTCTATTAGCGTTTCAAATGTTTGCAACACTGGTATATGGATTAAAATGACCCTGTGATGGCCGCAAATGCACGGTTGAATTTGGGGTGGATGCGTCAAAATGCGGTAGGGATGCGTCGACGATGCGGCAGGGATGCGTCAATGATGCGTCAACAATGCGGCAGTGATGCGTCAACCTTGCGGCAGTGATGCGGCACAGATGCGGCAGTGGTGCGTCGATTGCGGCAACGGTGCGTCATGGCTGCGGTAGCGATGCATCAAGCTGCAGCACAATGTGTTCAATAGTTTCACTGCATTGGCTTGAGCTAATAATTCCATGCTAACACCTGAACATCTGGTTGCTTCTGCTTCCTTTGCAAAACTGGACCGATGTGTCATGTTTAAAATGTGAACGTCAAGGCAATTGTCGGACAAAAGCCGACAAGAACTTAAATTAGTGGGACCCTGTTGTTAGGCCTGTAGGATGCCGAAGAATGATCCCTTTAAATACAACCTCAGACATTACAATGCCCACGACTTGGTTGAACGTTCACAAGTAGTGCATTGTTCTTCCCATTCAAGCTTTGACAGTGGTGCAGCCATGCACATATTGGTTACAGTGTTATGCCCACCCAATTTCCCTTCACAAGGATGGAGAGAGTAGAGAAAATATTTCTACCTATTCATGGTTCAATGGACACTTTTGCTATTCGCAAAGTCTAGCCTGACTTTTGCATGCGCCGGAGTATTTATTGTCTCTGGCATGATGGGTCAGGGAACAGTGATGCGCACGACATCAGTGCGCTAGCTCTCTGTCATGTAGGACCACTTGAGATGCTTATATCTATCTATGTAGGGCACCCCTCTCTCCGTAACTTGGATAATAATCCATTGCTTAATTATTTATCTCCAGGTCAAATGTCAACATGCTTGCATATTTCCCCATAGACAGATTTGTGACTTTTACACCCAGCCCCAGTCTAACCTCACAGGCAGGGATAATATTCGTTGAATCAAAGTGATAGCGGGTAGGAAACATTTTAGTGCCATCTGTTAGAGAGTCTATCCACTTTCTTGTTTCCCTAAGGGGTATTGTGGCTAGGTGAATCTGTCAGACTTGCGGAAGTTACTTCAGTAAAAATGACTGTCATCACTTTAATAGTGGTGACTCTGAAACTTGTGGCTCCACCTCTCCCGAAGTTTCTACTTCAGGACACCCGAGCGAGTCGTGACATCTTCCCAACGCTGAGATTTCAGCTGTTCATCTAGCGGCCGCCGGCTAGTTCTTATGATAAGAAAAGTGAACATCGCCGAGATGCCCGAGAAAGACATCAGTTATGAAACATAAATTCATACCTTGTTCCACCCTGGAACGTGGTGATTCGGTTTGTGATCCCAAGCTATTAGTTGCTGTAGCCCAGTTTTCGTTTTGGCAAAGTGACCGGGTTACCTGGATTTTGAAGGGAAAGGGAGTAAATTCGGAGCGGAAGGATCTGCCTGTATGCTCAGATACAGCAAAGATCGGGCCAAACCTGGACATTTGGTTTAAGCAGTCCGGATCGCCTGAAGTACGCCCCTCCTTAAGGCCGTATGCAAAAGATCCCTGTGTTCAAAAGCGAAGCTGAGCCACTCGGTGGGTCATGGCATATTGTTACAAAAGCTTCTACTTCCTTAATTCAAAGCCCATTCATGTATCCCTCCAGTCATCTGACATTCCAAAGAGTAATTACTATCCTGTACATTGCATGAAATCATCCCAGACTTTTGATTATTGTTTGCGGCAAAGGATTGCCAATGAGAACAGCGGTTCAAAACAGTGCAGAGGGGAATCCCTAACTCGGTCAGGAATATATTCCTAGAGTCCGCACGAACTGGTGCCCATGAAACTCAGGGGCTTGTTATATCCGGTCAGTGGTGCGCCAGATGCCGGCTGTTGGAAATTCAACACGATGGAAAACATCTCATTCCGTATGCACTGGTAACTGATACAAGCGCGCGATTACCTTGGGCAGCTATATGCAGCATTGATAATCGTTCCAGCTGATTTGAAGTCAATGTTGAATTGGTATTGACATAGGGAGCAAGATAATCAGAACAATATTTGATCCCTTCGTGTCTCTTCGGGTATATTCTTTCCGCTACATTATGAATCATTCGTAGAGACAGCTCAGGCCCAGCCTCTTGTGCTGCAAAGTAGATGTCAATGGATTGCGATGATTTTTTGCATCCTCTGAAAATTAGGTCACTGTGTCCCACATGTTGTAACTTACCATACCCCATACATACTTAGTACTTACCTACTTAGTGTATTGCCGCGTAGCCTTTAGGGCCAGGTACGGTGTAAACAGAACTTCAAATCAAATCAAAAATCAAAAAAAGCGATGATTTTATCCGGAAAAAGAATCCCCTGCGTTAATTTTCGGTAAGGCCCCCAGAGCACTGGCGAATAAACGCAAGGTCACGGTGTAATATCAACCCGCTTTTGAACTGGGCTACACATTGGCTATCCACTTATTTGAAGTTCCAGTGGTTCCTTGACGAAACCTGCCTCTTCACAAGAATACACCATCGTCATTGATTTATACACAATTTCCAACCGTGACAATTTCACTGTTTCATGTTCACGCAGGTGGCTTTGGGTGCTCAGTAGGTAGATGCCTGAATTGAATTGCAAGTGTTCCCATAGATTTCAGATGCTGTATTCATTGTGTTATGTATTCCATATGTTATGTACTTGTTCTCTCACTCTATTTTAGTTTCTACCAACCTCTCTCGTAGTCGATACAGAGTGTCAATACAATGCCCCCATAGGTAGCGCCCAAACAACTGATTTAATTTGGGAATTGGCTGCTTGGCACAGCATACTGCTACGTATACCTGATCTGACTTGAATGACTTACACGGCGACACAATCCAACTTGACCACTAGATTCAGTGTTGTGCATTAATTTCTGTGTTTCTCAACGCGATGGACTTGAAGCATAGTTCCATTGAGTTGCTTCTGCTCACAGGTCAAATGGTTTAAAGCAATGGAAATATACTCATTGAATGTTGAACATTGGTTTCAAGTCACGGAATGTGGTGGGCTCCCAGTTATAAATCCCAACAGTGTTCATAATAGTAAATGAGCATGCCGTGAGCCCTTATGTGCCTCTTAAGTATATCCCACCTTGGCTTGACATTGGCTTAAGCCAATGTTTGGGATAAAGATATCGAAGCAATCTAGGGGTCTTTTTGAGTCTGTACAATGTATTGAGGGTACTGAATACACTATGAATAGTTTCCGAAGTCGGCTGGCCAAGATTCAACGAATGGGAGGTGATGCGGCAGTGGATGCGTCAATTATCCCTCTGATGCGGCAGTGCTGCGGCACTGATGCGGCAATTTGCGTCACTTGCGTCACTTTTACCCAGCCCGTGCTGGAGTACATCATTCATTTAATAAGCAAGCGAAATGTACTGAGTCTTCCGGCGCTCACATGGGTTAATACCCAGCCGCCGACGACACAGTCCGTCTTCGAGCTCTATCCCGACCGCAAGGAGCAACATGCGCAGGTTATTTTCAGGCTAAAGGCGGTGCTCGGGGTGGGGCATATCAAGAAACCGAAGGTCTCCGAAACTTTTGAGCTGGGTAAAGCCGTCGTTCATATACTCAGTTGAATAGCGAGGTACTGATACTTCGCCAGCGTATGTTCGCATTCGGGAGCTGCAGCGCGAACTGGGTTGTTTACCGGCTCCGAAGGGCGACAACGGCGGGCCACAGGCCAGAACCACACAAGCAGCCGCGCGCACGACTGCATCTGCCGCAACCACCCTCCCGCGAGACAGGAAAGATAGTACGGCTACGGCGCCAAAACGTATAGCTCACCGTGTTCAAATCACACAACCAGATTCCGCGCGAGATCGGCGCGATGCCGGACCAGCGACCAGGCCCAAACACGACGGGGCGAAGACATTCGGCGAAATCCTTCGAGAACAAGAAGACCGTATCTGGAAGTCCACAGGCCTCAAGGTTGTTTCCCCAAGCATACGGGATCGCGCCGATGTTCCACCTGCAGCCAAAGGCGGGAGCGTGGGGGTACTTCCGCACGAGATTTATGTTCAAATTGCGCGCCTCGCTATCGAAATTCGCGAGTTTGAGAAGAGCGAGAATTTGGGCAGGAATTAAATGTATTCCGCGAAATTTGTATAAAAGAGTCGAAACGTTGATGGGTTGCCTGCCGTCTAAAGCAGAACAATACGTGCCAAAAAACTCGTAGCAATGACTACCACCGACTGTATTTACCGCACAAGAGCAAATTAATAATGGGAAAGACTTCGAAGGACTCCGCATTTACAGAGCTACTTTGAAACATATACAGGGGGAGGCAGGTCCGAGATACCTACCCCCCAGGCAAAGTCCGCATTCACCTCCAGTTCGCGTATACGCGTCGCCATCACATCGATCTGACCCTTGGCGGCCTCCAGCTGCTGCGCGAGACCCGGAGACTCGCTCTCCCTTCCCCGCGTTGTGCGTCTCTCCAGTTCCTCGCGGCTCGTCTTCTCATCCGCCGCCAGCAGCTCTGGTTCGAGATATCGTGGTGTTAAGCTTGTGTTACTGACACCTTCAGCATCAGCTTCGACCGGGGTAGTCGCGGTACTGCCTGGAAGGACATCCTCGATTGGAGTTGAACTGAATATACCAGCACTGGAGTCGAAATTACTGGCTTCCAATCCCGCGGCAAAGCGGTGTTGGCGGCGGCGTCTGGTCCGAAGGATGAGAAAAATTGCAGTGACAATGACCAGTATCGCCACAGAAGCGGAAGTCCCGGCAGCAGCTGGGACCAGGATTGCTTTCCTGGATCGGCGAAAATATTATCGCAGATGGCGGGTACATTTTTGGGGAATAACACTTACCCGCGTTTGGAAGGCGACGTCTCACTACACGCGCTGCATGGTAAATCACATCGGATACTGGCGAGAACACAAACACCCACCTTGCCGTGGAAGGGGAAGTTGCACTACAAGTACCGCATGTCAAATCTTGTCCCCCATTGTCGGCAAAGAAGACACTACCTCGATGCAGAAAGCGAGGTTGTACTACGAGCGCCGGACGTTAAATTACATTCTATCCGGTTGGAGGCAAAACACTTGCCTGGGCGCGGCAAGAGAGGTTTCACTATGATTCTCGCACTTTAAGTTTCATCCTATCCTGGCGAAAACAAAATGAAAATGACGCACGTTTGGGAAGGAGGCGATGAGGCCAGTTTGGACGGGCACGCCCCGGGGCCAGCCTGAGACGTCAAAGATCCGGTCTAGTATATTATTTCAGCTGAGAGACATCAACGGGTTGAGGTGTATGTCGTACACACCGACGGTAAGTAGAAACACACGCTACCGCCACTGTACTTGCACTTGATAAGCGATCCGTTTACAGCTTGCAAATTCGAGCGTTCAAGGGAAGTGCCATCGTTGGCAGTGGGTTCACACTGGCTGCTCCTGGTGACAGACCCAAGGTTCCGAAGAAGTGGTGGGGAAGGCATTACGCGCATGATAACTAATCGCGACGCTGTGGGAAAAATGCCGATGGATGAGAGCGTCCAGCACAGTGCCGATGAATCCGTCCAAGAGTTCAGTTTCAAGGAAAAAATACAACTGGTCCCGGCCAGATATCTGCGTATTCACCACCAAGTGGAGGGAAGAAGAGGCGTGGGGTGGGAGAAACGGTGCATACCCGCTGAAGCCATAAACGGGAATATTTTTAAGTTTCTTAGTTTGACAGTTCGCTGATGGTCTACGAAATGATATCAGTAGTTGAAGTGCTTCTCGATGGGCGGCAAAAAGAAAAGGTGGAGGTAATCCTGCGCTGTTACTTACTTGAAACGGAAAGTTGGAATTACCCCAGCAATTTGCACGAAAATCCTGCCGTTAGCTCATTTCAATTCGTTTCTGCGACTTGGGAAAGCACAGTTGTTGGTTTCCATAAGTACAGTGAATAGATCTTCGTGATAGTGATGATCAACTGGACTTGGTTGACATGGCCTGGTAGGGGGAGGTTGAGCGGAGGTCAGAGAGTTTCTGGAAGCGCCTGGTCAACTGGATGATCAAGGGGAGTAGAGATGTTGTTTCAAAGTATTTCTGTTCCTCCGAGTGCTCCAGGAACTTGAAGCGGGAGCAACTCAGGAAGATGCTACGATGCCTGGAGATGAGCGATTGTAAGTGCTTTACAAAGAACGACATATATGTCCCGTGCCAATAGTTTTCCTGTTCATATCCACCCATGCTGTCCCCGTGAATTTATTGAAGCTATTCATAAGCACGCTCCCCAATCATCCACCCTGAAGTCACCGAATGATAAGATCAGAAAGCCCAGACAAAAGGAAAAACGCACTCGAGTCCAGTGCATTCGCCCACACCGCAATCATATCACTGTCAATGAGATTGAGCATGCTATCCAGCTCATGGCTCGCCTGCGCAGGGTGCGGGTATATCTCAGAGAAGGGGTTTCCGAGCGCAGGCTGAGGTCCGAGGTTGCTCGGTTCAGCCGAGGCAGGTCTGAACGTGCTCGGGTTGCTGAGCTGGCTGTTAAACGACGACGGCCCGGGGCCGTACGATTCAAATAGCGCAGTGTCGGTGGGAGGCTCGAACGTTTTCTGGAAGCTGTGCGACCCGGACATGTAAACAGAGGGTTTATGTTGATCCGGAGGGATAGGTAAGGTGCTGGATCGAGACGTGGCATCCGTCTGCGCTTGCGACGGGAGTGGTAGTTGGCCGGCAGAAGCAAGCTCGGCAAGTACATCCCTTCCAGACAATTCCTATTAGCCAGGTTCGGACAACACGTCGAAGTAAACTTGCCAGTCGCGGCCTGCAACTTGCCAGCTACAAGAGGTCGGGTCGGTGACGACGGACAAAATGTGATTAGCCCGCTCACCGGTCCTCGCAGAGACGCAGAACCTCCATACATTTGTGCACATTTGCCATCTCGCGATTCGACTCTGACACTAAGCCCGTGCGTCTCCCACTCCACACGTTTAGTAGCAGCACGATACCTGAGGTGAGCACCGCGGGCTGGCAGATGAAAGAAGATCGCCATCAGAAGCAGTTGGACAGAGAGATGAACACACCAGATTGAAAACAACTGGTACGTTGCGCTTGCGTTGCCTCTGGAGATCCGCCATGTTGGCGCAGGCCCGAGCAGCGCTGGCACATATTGCTAGCGAGGGTAGAGTTTGCTCCAAAGGAGCATCAGCAGGTAAGTAATCTCATGGAACACAAGAGAATTCACTTTCAAGGCGGACTTGCCGACCAGCGGAATGAACGGGCGATGGATGAGCATCTGCAAATTGAAGTACGCGCAATGAAGCGCCACAGACTGATCGAAGAACGTCGGGTCTTCCCGCGCAGGATCCCACCGCACTGGCAGAGTTAGTAGTGCAAATTGAGCAAGAAACTCAACACCAACGATGTTCTGAAACGCCGTCGCGCCAGGTGTTCAAAGCAGAGTCGAGTTCCGTAACGGCCTTCTCCTCCCAGGTATCCTCCACCTGCAACGCAGCCCGCACCTTGCTGGGAGAATACTGGACGGGTGTAAATGGAGCGCATGTTCACAAGGAACCACATACCAAAATCTTTAGACAAAATCCGAGGATGTGGCTGAGACGCAAGAGCGCATTGAAAAATGTGACGCGCGATGGGATGCCCGGCGGCTGTTGAAATGGGTGCGTGGGGTGCTCCCAGAAATCGTCATCCACTTCAATTGGGGGGAAAACGTCGAAGCTTCGCGAACAGGGCCTGTGGATAAGGTCTTAGAGTCTCAGAATTTGCATACGCACTCATCGTATTGCATCGCACAGGAACGCCCCATGTTGGAGCTCAATGCGCGATCCAGATACAAAAGTACCCAAAACGCGCGCTTCCACAGCTCGCGCTCGACCGATGGGTGCTCGACGGGAGAGTTGCGGCGGTGCGCGCCAACGTCCTGCATGGCAGGATCAGCGTGGACGTCCAAGGAGAGGTGAATATTCGCACCTGCGCAAGCCGTAGACCGAAGCCTACAAGCGACCAGCATGCCTGCGGAGCGGAAGATCCCTCTAGGAACAGCGCAGCAAGCTGGGAATGATAGACCGACGTGTTAGTTTTCGGCATTGGGAATGAGACCGGGACACGCACACAGTACGACTGCAAGTCATACAGTCTTGCCTCTCCGAACATATGCTTCCCAGCCAGCTGAACCTATTGAAAGCACCCTGTTAGCGTCAGCGCTCCTGGTCATCCCCAGTCTTGCATCAAGCACAAAATGTGGATAAGAGAGCACCCGCCTGATCGAACCACTCCCAGCCACAGCCAAGCCTCCCCAGCTCTTCCGTGGGATGGGCGACAAGATTGGGAGTGGCCACTTGCGGGTCGGTGCTCCAGCGCGACGCGACTGCGCACACGAGCATAAGCGTTCCCGAGAAGCCTTCATCCCTACACGCAGAAGTCAGCGAGATGTGTGTCGACGAAACTGGTGTGCAAGCTGAAGAACGGAGACTGACCGAAGATGCAGGCCTGTCGCGACACTTCGTTCAAAGGTCGGCCGATGCAGGAGCGGCAGGTACACGTTCACATGTTCAAAGTAGAGATAAATGAGATCACCCATGAGAGGCGCCGGGGGAAACACATATGCGTGTGTTCGCGGGACGAAATTTGCCCACTGACACCGAAGTCATGCGTCAGCTGTTTATATATGTTACAAAAGACAGTCACTGCTACGCACCGGCCTGACCATCCAGTATTGCGGCCTACGCGAGGAGGCAAGTCTATCGGCTTGACTTGGCTCCTCATGTTCGCTCCCAACCTCCTCGCCGTTTCCTCGGCGCTCCGCGCGCTTCACATTCGCTTTGGCGTTCATCACCGCGTCGATAAGTGCCGCGCCGCTACTTTTCCCAACGAAACGATGGTGCAAATTACCGCCGATGGAGAGGAGTTCAAGCTGCGACAAGAGGAGATTGGCGTGAGTGGTTTAAATGTCAAATCGAAAGATGGAAGGGACGGAGAGGACGTAAGACGCTCAAAGCGACGAAGAAGAACCGCAAAAAAGAGAGGACAGACCTTGCGCTGAATCGCAAGATGCAACAGATCGTCCGCACGCAATGGTGGGGTGGGCACGGACAGGCTGCGCAAGAATGCACGCAAGATGTGCACTACTGGAGCCTGCTCGGCCACCGGACTTGTACTCGTACTCGAGTTCTTTTCCGTGGTTGTTTCGTCTGAAGACAGGGGGGTGGCAGATTGGTTGGTGCTGTTGAAGGCGGTAGCCAGTTGAGCCCGCAGCTGGTGGTTGACAGCTTCCACTTGTTCCAGACGCCCTTCGAGCCATTCGACGTAAGCACTGAATTAGCGTCAGGAGACCGTTGGGTGAATCAAGAATAGACACGCCTTTGTTGCTTCTGTGTTTTCACGTCGTAAGCACAGGAAAAAATGGGATGAGAAAGGTTGGACAAACTGGCGGGGGTTCAACAAATGTACACTCGACATCGGCGTCGAAGCAGGTGCTACACCTGTTCCTGGGTGAGCCGTCGCCTGCGCCGCAAAAACAAAAGTGTGATCAACTTTGTTCAGATCACGACTGTACATGTAACTCACAACGACCTAGAAAGTTGAGTATGGTTAGAATAACGACGTTCAGTATGATTAGAGCACACCCACATTTCCTCCGCCGACAGAAATCGCATGCTCGCTGGATGCGGCGCAGCTTACCCTTTTGGAACTTTTGTGCGTACTGATCGTCCAAGTTCGCTGACATTGAGCCGCCCTGGATCCTTCTTTAACGCGCTTTAACGAGGTACGCTTGTGCTTCCGGGATGGAGCGCAATTAGGATTAGGAGGAGGAAGATTATGGGAAGACGAAAGCCCCGACAAAGGGGATTTGCTTCATTTACGGCATGTTTAGCGGCATGTTTAGTGACGTGGCGCGGCAAGTGGAGATCCGTATGTAGCGATAAGATAAGATGTGTTCAGATTTTCGTGTTTCAAAACTATGAACATGGTTCGGATACGAGCGTTGAAATTTTGACCGATACCAGCGTCAAATTCAGACTTTCAATCAGTTTTTTTTAGTAAATCTAGAGTATCATATATGTAATATTATGTATCATTACAGCTGACGCAAACTAAATACGATTCAAATATCGGTCCACCGTCTCCAAAACCTTGGGATCTAGCTTTCCCAACGTTGACACCAGCTCGCCCTGGTGAAACATTAACGAGGACCAGCAAATAATAATAATAACTCACCCAAATCTGATCCTGGAACTTCTGGCCCTCGGGGCTGATCACAAAATCGCTCGGCTCGTCAACTTGGCAGGCATTTACAAAACCCCCGCGCAGCTCCTCCAAATTTTTGGGGACACCCACAGCTGCCCAAACAAGCCGCCGGCTTCCAACCTCTGTCGGGAACGCGATTGCCTTCTGCACGAGTCCACCAACAAAGGCTTGGATACCCGGAACGTCGCGCATCAGCTCGGAGTGGCAGAAGCCCGGGTTCACAGAGTCAATGATCAGAGGGGCACCACCAAGGCGGGCGTTAAAAGCGCGCACAAACAGGACGTTGAGCACTGGGACGGGGTACGGATCTCATTGATAAGGAAACAGACAGCAGAATGTGGAATAAAAACGCACGCTTGGTGACGAGGTATGAACCCGACATGTACCTGAATGGAGAGAGCTTGTCAATTATGTGAGAGCGTCGACCAGCAGTAGACTGACTTATCCGTGCAATTCTCGCGGCTACCCAGCAGGGCAAGGGGTGTCTTGCTTTGGAGGACGCTCTTTGAGAGGGTGGCCCAATAGTGCACCTCACTCGCGACTACGACCAGACGCGGGACGGTTGAGTACTGCTCCGCAGTCCGGAGCAGGTGCGGCAGTAGACGAATGGCAACGAGCGGGGTGGCGATGCAGTTCACTTGTAACCTGTCATTTGAGGAGACTTAACGAAATTCAGAGTGGCAGCGCAGTCACTCACGAGCTCTCCCATCCATCCTTGGTCGCTTTGTATTTTTGAGCTGAGATGCCTGCGTTCATCACCAGAGTATCCAGCCGCCCGCCATCCCTGTCGAATTTATCTCCGAATCGTTTTACCGATTCAAAGTCCCCGAGGTCGATGAGCCACAGTTCTGTCTTTTTGTACCCGGTGTCTGCCTGTAGCTCTAAGCATGCGACTCGTTAGCGTTAGGATGTGGAAGAAGATGAACGGTCGTACTCTCGAGTGCCGCCTGCCCCTTGCTCTCGTTACGGCACGCAAGTATCAGACGTCCTGGGTTCATCGTTGCGAAATGTTTTGCCGCCTCGAACCCCAGACCGGTGTTCGCGCCGACAACAATAACAGTTTTGCCTGTTAGATCCACCTTCACAACCGGCGCCTGCGTTTTGCGCTGGCCTTTGATGAACGTCAAGACACCGAGCTTCATACTTGATTGCGGGAAGTAGGTGCAGGAGAGAAAAGTTGTGTTGTGCTGGGTTATTTCTGCATCCTTTTAATGGCGTACATTACCGGAGAGCAACGCGTGGCCTCGGCACAACATCCGGAAAGTTTTCAGATAGCAGCATCGTTTATCGGTGCGATTCGCTCAGCCATTGAGGTAATCTGCAGACATTTAGATCAGCAGCCTTATGTATCGGTGCGGCACCGTCATCGCAATTTGTCACGCTGATCCTCAGCGACCCCTGTCAGTGTTGATGCCATTGAATTTGAGGTTCGATTGCACTCCATTTCAAGCTGGGTTAGCTAGCTACTTTAGGAGCAGAACTCGCAAGAGGTCCACTGTTCGATATTCAACGGTCAAACTCGACACCGCACTGGCGTGGAGAGTCGGGGCGATCATGGTGGCGTGATTGCAGATCTTGTTGCAGATCTTGTTGCAGATTATCCGTTCTTTAACGAAATGGCCCTTAAGCTGTGCTACAAGCCCCATTTAGTCCTGGTCCTTTTGTATTTCTCTGTTCAACCTCTACGTGTAGCCCCATTCTACCCCTTCACCTGACCCTGTTTTGCACTGCGCATGGTTCACCTCATCTTGAGAAGCCACCCCCATGACCGGCTACGGAGCAACACACTTCTACTGCGGTTGCAGCCGAATCGGGCGTTCTTTGCTTTTCCAACGAATGCCTACCATCACCATGATCCGACTATAGTCCAGCGCAGCACTGCGATCCTCCATTTATACCCAGCTGTCGAGCTGCGGAGTCGATTCGCTCTCTTCGTCCCCCACACATCCCAGGCCAGTCCCCGAACCATATTCAATGCTGCATGCCGTTGTTGGATTGTCAAGTTGCCTCAAATTGCTTCAATACTATTTGTCTCTCCCATTCTCCAAGATCCTCAAGAACGTCAACCGTCTGTTACCCCCCGTGCCAATCATCAACGCTTCAAGCTCAATCGAGGACGTTAATCTGGGATATTTACGAGAGTGACGCAAAGTTCATTTATATCCGCTCCTCCAACAAACTTCTCCTCTACACCTCCATCACTATGCCCTTGCCGATATGAATCCTTCGTTATCTCTGGAGGTATGCAGCGCCGCTCACAGTGTACGCTAATCAAAGTTGATCTGACTGTCCTGAGTTGAATGGCTTCGACCTGCAGCAAGCAGCGCACTTCGGCAGAGCGCTCAAATTTGTACGCATATTCTCAACAACCTGATTGATGCTTATCGGTTTATTTTACGAGGCGCATTCCGGGGTATTTTTGTTCCTGTAATTTGAGGCGAGTAAAACCAATTCTGTTGAAACACTGAATCACTAATGTTGTTCCCATCCACTCCCCCTCTTGAATGTCGTCCATAATTACCGTGGCAATTTGCACACGAGGATGTGGTTTATTGGGCCTCCTTTGCGGCTGTGCTCGCCTTTGACAATTTCAGGTTCATTTGTTCCTTCTATTCAAATGATTGCCAGCAGGATTTCCTCAGGATGAGCGGCTGGAATTCCAATCGGTACACCAACGGACTGCTTTACCAACCGTAACCATCCCATCAAACTTCCTTAAAGGCCATTATTCTCAAAGCATATCCCTGAAGGTTGCACTCGTTTTGGGTTCAGCGTTGGGGAAGGCTGGTTGGAATCTACCCATCTAAATTGTTCCAGTGAAATTTATTTGGTCTCTGCCTTGACCTTTCCATAGCGGAAGTTCAACATGATCCTGTAAAGTCCTTATCTGCCGGAGCGAAGCGAAGGCCACATCTTGTCTTCTTTCATAGTTGAAAAAGACAGAGAAAGACCTCATCGGATATGTTTGGGGTACGTTACGTTCGACGTCGGCAAGGCATCACCGAACTCGATATGAAAATCATCACAAACGAACATCGGGTACTATTTTAGGCCTTGATCTGATAGGGCAATAGATGGCAGGCCGCGGCTTTTGCTCTGTGCACTCCGGACTTTGTGAATATTTCATTCTTCTATGGTACAAGCTGGAATCTGCAGCCTATACGGGTTTTATGACATATAGACCGTATTTGCGAGTGCTAGAGTGATGCCGGCCGGGACTATTGTATCAAAGCATCGTTTCATGACAGAATTCCCATGCATGATGACCATTTCCCATCTAAATGTGAGCCAAAATTATCTGTGGCATTGAAGACATATCCAGATTAACCTCCCTGTTTTTTGATAAAGAAATATGAGGGTGTGGAGCAAGACGAAAATTCGCCTGACGAAGTGGTAGGCGAATTTGATCAAACTCGATGAATTTGACGGGTTTTGTGTGTTTTGGTTTTCTAGTGGGATGGACTTCGGTCAGCGGTGCGGGCGGCATCAGTAAATCTACCAGGTCAGGGAGCAATGTCATAAAATAGTACGTACTACTCTTCGCAATAGCGCTCGCTCACTCCTCCCATTTTCAAATCTGTTCATATAAAAACGCTTTGATCGACGAGGAAGACTCTTGCTATGAAGTTTGCTTAATGTTGCAGTAGTCCGCCTCCAAAATACTTTTCATGATATCTAAACAGCCCCTTTGTATACAAAGGAATCTCTGCATTCCAGACTGCTCGCTAATCTTCGCCTCTCACCAAATAAAATGTAGCGCCGATGATTTCCAACCCGTTGCGCTCGGCAAACTCGACAGCATCCCACCGGCGGCGCGCCTCGATGGTCGGATCGCGCTCCGAGACGCCTTCAGGGAGAGAGAAGTCTGGAGGCTCACGGAACAGGACGAAGGCTGCGCGAATAAAACGGTTAGCGATCGTAATCATTGAAATTTTCCGAAAACGCACTGTATCGATGGATCCCGCTACCCTTCGGCGGTCCGGGGGGCCGGTATTCATTCACGGCCGGTGTGGTCTGCACTGCAGCTGCCTCTGGATCCTCTCCCACAGTCAGCCCAGTAATCTTCGACATCTGTGATCAGCTATCTGTGTTCCACTGAAATCCATGCATGTAACATACTACCCAGTGCCGAAACTGGCTGCTCGTCGGCTGGGCCGCGCTAGGTGCGTCGGGGTCGAACATGGCCAGTGTGTACCGTGGCTGGGTCTTCACGAGACCATCCCCACTGACGTCGGCCTCACGGGGTGCGGCGGCGATGGCGATTCCCGGGGGCTTCACCGTCTCGGAGAGCGCGACTTCCGCGCCAATCGTCGCGGGGCCGGAGGGAAGGATGATGGTGAGAAAGGCTGTGGGTTGGAGGCTACCGATGACATCCGGGATAATTCGCCCCTTGGTGAGTGCGGTGGTGACAGTGCTGAAGGCATCGACAAGAGGCATTGTGGTCAGATTGTGGTGGTAAGAAGACAAGAAGCGGGGTCCGGGCCGCTAATTACCGGCCGAGACAATGCCAAAAATGGCAGACTGCCATTGAGCGACTTTTTTGGCGACCCAAGGAAAGCCTTGGAAAAGAACCTCAAATGGCCTCTCCTTTGTGGTCGACGAATCTCGAGCTTGAAGTTGCAAATCGACGCGGGGCTGGCCGCTGGAGATGACCCGAGGAAGAAATTGATTTGGTGCAACTGGCGGCCGTCCGGCGTTGGTCCGGCGTCACGGCTCGCCCGACTGGTTGGATCAGGGTATTGCGACAATAATATCAACCCCAAGACTGGTGTGTAGGTCGATGGCTGAGAATTTTGTTAGACTGCGCAAAGATTCGCATTTCAAGTGCCGCAGAAGAACTCCCCTTCGCTTTGAGAGTCAACATCTTGAGCCGCTCCTAGGCCCATACCCACTTACTATTCCCGTACGTTCCGCAGTATGTGAAGCTTTCTTGAATTAACTTCGTGGTGAATGAATTATTTCTCGGCAAGAATACGGATTTTCCAGTCCACAAGATCCAAGCAGCAGTGTCAGTCTGTCAACGTCGGGTAAATTTACAACCTGCAGGGACCCGTCTTCCAATTCCTCTGAAAAATTTGGCACATTGATGTTAAATCCCGTCAGTCTACATTGTCAACTTAATACAGACACCAACATATGGATCCAGGGTAGCCGCCCTTGGCCGCCGGTTTTTTCTCCTCACGGGTTCATCGCATCAAATACGTTGTCGCCGCTCACGTCACACTATGGCTAGGGGCGGAGGGCCGTCCCTTCCCCCTCGACGCTGCCATCGATGGCTTTTCCTTGGGACGCAGAATCTGTAAACACAAGGAGCTCGATGAGTAACTTCATGTGGATGGAATACGGCGCTGATGAAGAAAATTGAACATGCCTGAAAGGTACACAGAAGCGCCGCATCGACGCTCATCATCCCCGCCGCGTTGTCGAACTCGCCTGTGTAGTTCGGCGCGGAAAAGATGGTGACCAGACGCCGTTTGGCGAAGAACTCGTATCCATCCTCGACGACCTGGGCGGCAATGGGAATCATCAATTAGCACGATGAGATGATTAGCACCGATAGAGTTGAGTCAAACGCACTTGGTGAGCCCGGCAAATGAGTTCGAGGTCGTGTCGTTGCAGGAAGCGTGCCACGACATCTGGGCCGAACGTGAACGAGATTCCGCGGTCGTTTGTAGCCCACCCCTGTACACCTTTCTCGGGATCAGACCTGCGTTGAAAAGAGATGGGTCTTATGGACAACAAGTAGTTGGGTATCACGAACCATAACAAATCCGCAAGCAGACCTGCGGATATGCGACGTTAATAATCTATCTTTCCCGCAGCGGGAAGCGTACCGATATCAGGAACATCCGTGGGCCTCATTATGCGGCGGATTTGGTCCATGGAGCGCAGGTCCGGGCTCAAACCTCCGTGCATGGCGAAAATCTTGTCCTCGACCAGGGCGGCGACGGGCAAGCAGTTAAAACAGTCGATAAAAGTGCGCCACATCTTCACGGTGTATCTGCGCTTGCCTGTCCACCCAGTCCATCGTCAATCGAGCGTTAAAATAGAATGCGATGTCTGTCTACGGACACTCATCGTAGAACCCGTAGATGCGATTGATCGACGCGGCTTCGTGGTTTCCTCGCAGGAGAAAGAAATTCTCGGGGTACTTTATCTTGTAGGCAAACAGCAGACATATCGTCTCCAGCGATTGCTTACCGCGATCGACATAATCGCCCAAGAAGAGGTAGTTCGTCGCGGGCGGGAACCCTCCGCACTCAAACAGCCGTAGGAGGTCGTGATATTGCCCGTGGATGTCTCCTAGGTTGAATCCTTTTAATTTATCATACTTTTGGAGGGTTGAGATAGAGACACACCACAGATTTTGAGAGGCGCCTCGAGCTCCAGCAGGATTGGCTGGAACATGAGAATTTCGCGGGACTTTTTACACAGATAGTGGATTTCATGCTCGAGGAGGGTTACACCTGTGCCCGGGCGTTTGCGCGCAACTGTAGATGTGATAATGATGCCGCGTCAGGGAAACCCACAACACATGGTGATAGCGATGCATGCGACAATACCTTGGAGGAGTCTGTCGATGACAGAGTCTACATCAACCACGGGTTGTGTCGGGAGTGCCATATTGATCCTTGCGACGGTTCAATTTGGCACGCTAGTGGGAGTGCGTATTGGAAGAAAGAAAGATTGTTTAGCCGATGGGTTACTAAAAACCATGCTGTCAATCGGGGATCATCCCCGTCCGACGGCGAAGCAAAGCCGTGTCTTCACCATTCCCCATGGAACATGACACCAAAGCGAACAATCAATAGGCTTGCAATAGGCTGTGGACCACGCGAGTATAATATTTCCCCACCCCCCCATAATGTCAATTTCGAGTTTGAATCTGTAGGGCATTCAAGCAAGTTTCTCCATATAAGCGAATGTTGCCAAAGCGTGATCATGAACGAATGGACAGCGGATTTCGATGCGTCTAGACGTCCGAGTCTGAATATTACGAGCACTTACGTAAGTAATGATCGTCCATTTAAAAACTTCAGATGCGGATTTTGAGATGGTCATAAAAAGTCAGTCCGCAATTTTTTGTGCCTGACTTTTTAGTGGCTGTGTTGAAGCCCTCTTTAAATTTTCGTTAGATTAGTTTGTAATGAAAATAGTGGCTGTGAATATTATGCCGATCATAGTTCCGCGGGCTCCATTGCGTGTGGGTTCAAATCCCGGCATGTTATTTTCTTTTCTTTTCTTCTTGTTCCTCCGGCCTTATCTATTCTCTCTTTCTGTTTGCCCTTGTTCATTCATTGTGATGAGATCTATTGTTCATAGAGGTTGTACATGGACCATTTTACTTTGCTGACAAATAGCTTGAATTTCAGTCTCTTTGTCAGCCGATCACATAAAATCAACTCACATTTATACTCTGCTTTATGCAGTGGTCTACGTTTCTCTGGTTCTCCTGCATTGTCTTGAGCATGTCTACCTGTCCTATCTTTCCATATTCAGGCCAATCATTTTAGCAGCTGTATGCTAATCTGTTCAATGCTCTGGCATCTCCTAAGTATGTTATTTTGTTGTGTTATGTACTCCAGACACATACTTCAATTATGCTTGGTCTTGTCTTGGATAGAGTCTGGTTTTTTCCTGAAGTCTTCTGTTCCAATAAGAATAATTGGTCGCAGTGCTGGTACTGTGCCACACCCAGTGAACCTACCTACAGCATTGTATCTGGTCCCTCCACTACTGTCCTTAATGTACCAATGTTGGCATTCAATGATGTGTATATGTGACTATCCGGATAGCTCTTCTGATATTGAAGCCTTGGAGATTCAAATATTGTTGGAAATGATGTCAGAGTGCACTTGGACTTGTTATCTCTAGTCATCGAAAGGGAACAGTTGGAATTTTCCCTCATTACCATGCGGTGTTATAAACTATGCATTGACTCGCTGTTACAAAATGTTATTTCAGAGGCCAAAGACAGGTCAACTACTGACATCTATCTTACAGAGACTGTACATTTAAGATATCTGGTTAATGGTGGCCACATGCAAACTCTATCAGAACATCTTTGCTAACTTTCAGCATGACATGCAGGGTCTGGACTGGATGAGCATCAAGTGGATTACCAAGAGCCTTGTGAGTATCCAGATTTCTGCAAAATAATTCAATGGTGAACTGGTCTACTTCCATGGCAGCACTTAACTTGTGGTGTGTTTTAATTCTTTCATAATGGTCGTGGAATCTTATTTCTGACCTACATTAACAGCATGACAAAGCAGTCTCGTCATTTCTGCTGCTGGCTGGGTTAGAATACGGAGTCCTCCTCCAGAAAAATTACTGTAAATACATGCTCAACTCTCCTTCTAATGTCAGAGCAATCCTGTTGTAAAGGTATATATCTGGGTCCCCTGTCTTCCTAACTTTCACTTCAAGAAGTTGAACTTGGCTACCCGAGTGTTGTACATTCTACTCATAAGAATGATTGCTAGCTCTCAGCCTTCTGTGAGGTGGTTTGAGAATTTAAAGGGGAATCTCTAGTGCCATCCTAAGGCAATGGGCTGCAAGGAAGCTGATGGGTGATGCATGTAGGTGGAGGGCACAGTTGATCAGTTTTATCCCAATTATGCAATATTGAGTTAAATCTCTTTCAGAGGACCAGCCACAATTCTCCTTGCATCTAGAACCACATTTATTGGCCTTGAGCTCATGAGACGGTGTCCACTGACTTTGGAAAACCATGATTTAGCATACACAGCTCACATCATTTGGATTCAACGCTACCTTTCCCTCACCCAATTCAGAAGTTCCTGACATGAGGAAATCTCATTTGGGAAGCTCATGGAATGTGGTAGACCGGTGAGTGTCTGTCTATGAAACTGTTGATAGACAGATCGGAGGATCTGAGTTTGAAATCATATGGTTGAGCGGGATGACAATAAAAGGTTATTTTTGACAGCGGACAAACCCCTGATTTTCTGTTACGGTCCGCAATAACCATTTATGGTCATCCCGCTCAACTATATGATTTCAAACAAACAATCATCAATTTTGGTGAAATGGCCATAAAATTAGTACTATGGCCATGTAACTTATCAAAGGTAACCCTGGCATGGTCCCTGCAAAATGTGGCCAATAACGCCTCCATAGATTGAGTAACCAACAAAACTGGACAAAATTCCCCTAAATAGCCCTATTACAATCAAACAACACTTCTAATGGGAATTCATTTCAGGAGGCCGTTGGGATCTACTTTTAATGGAGCTAGGCGGTGTAAATATACCTCTGAGTCTTCAACGCACCGAATACAGTGGAAATGGTGGGTTGAACCAGAAGTGATAGATGGCTAATACTCATTGGTTCGGACATTGACCAGTTCTGAATACCCTCGAGTGGGGGTGAATTTTCTGTTCAAGTAGGGGAGGTTACTTCCCATGATGAACAACAAGGCAGTCAGTTCTTATCAAGTGAGGATGTCATTGATACTGACAAGATCGAGGTTGCGCAACGATGGTGTTGTACCATCTGAGAAAATGTGAATTATTTGATACAACAGTTCTTCTGTCTGGGATGCCAAGCAATAAGATTTTTGGGATATAATCTCATTAGCATCATGGAAAGCCAGAACATTCTCAAAACGGAAGTGCGAAGTTTTGCCGGGCACCGCCGTGGCCCCTACCCCCAAGTGGCTTGATTGGCGGGTGCCAAGAGAGCACGCGAGTCAAGGTAAAGTTAGGTAAAGTTTCGGGGATGGTGATGGCGGAGTACTTTCTCGCTCACTTGCTGTACATGTCAATCCGGCGGAGCCGCCGTATCTGGTCCCGAGTCCGAGAAGTCGAGAACAAGTGGTCGATCCCAGAAGCTGTCTACTTCCTAATTTCGTCTATCTACGGATGGTGTCGCCGTCTCGACCAAACACAACCAAACCTCCATCCATCCTGTATCGGGACCAGCGTAGCTGGTCCACCGGATGTGAGTGAGACGGTAGCTTCCCGTTTTTATCCGTCGCGCGTGCCTCAATATTCCGGTCAACGGGGCTTACAGTTTGTTTGTTGATCTTGCGGAGGAATTGTGGACCTCATTACATAAATTATCGGTCATAACAAGGTCATAAACTGGATGTCTGAAAGCCATTCAAGTAATGAAGCTAAAGGAATGTCGTCAAATGGATGGATTCGTCACGGTCCGGGGATCATCCAACGATGTGCGCCCACAAAACTCATTCTGGCAACTCAAACTCGCTTTTGGCAAGAAGTTAAACTAACGTTCCACACCGGTTTTGTGCACATGCAGGATGGTTAGCTTGTTTTTCTTGGAGATTCTGTCGCTGAGAGATTTTCACTCTATCGTTCTAGAACAATCGTGGGCGGTGCAGGGAGGAAGTGATGCATATGGGATCATGTAGGTTGAGGAATAACTGCGGAAATAAAGCGATCTAAGGTAGTCGATTAAATCTTTCCGATGAGTAAATTCCTGCCCATCTCCCTTAACGTGATTTTGCTTGTGCGGTATAGGGTGACGAAGTCGAGAGTTGAAAGGAGGCCATCCATAAATCCGAACGGAGCCATCAGAGGAATCCAGCCTGTACTGCGTTAAGAACACCCATAATAAGTAGGAAACGCACGCACCTCTAGCTTATTCCAAAGCAAAGCATCCTTTATGCATCTTGTATTGTTTTACCGTTCCCCTGGGAAGGTAGTGCACCATCCCGGGAGTGTA